>JALIZH010015718.1:0-219535 GCA_030522465.1 Rhipicephalus appendiculatus
GGCTAACAACGTGTGCGTTTATGCTTGTAGGTACAAATATATTTGCTTCTTGGGAAACGAAAGTAACGAAAATGAAGGAAGGGGAAGCTCTACGCATGCATCCCGACTCACGAATGACAAGTGTAATATTCTCGTGCAGAGATAATTAATCTCCGCGTCGGTTAGTACGATCGACGGTGGGCTTACACACGATGGCCTAATGTAATCAATTGCGAATGTTTCAGTAGATTTCAGAGACGTGGCAATCACGATATCAGCGTAAGATGCGCGTCTGATCGAAATTAGGAATACAGCCATACTCGGCACAACGAATTGCCAAATCGCTTCCATTTCTGTTCTTGTGCTCTCGCAGCCGGCCGTTGATGCAGCGACCTAAAGGCCACCACAAGACGTTGGTACTTCATAGATTACTTCAGTCTTGCAGGGCGCAAATCTTGTAACATGTTGCTTCTTGCAAACGGAAGGACTTGGGCGAGAGGCGCTTATTTTCTTGCACGACGAACCCAGCTAGACTGGCGCCGAGAACACCACCCTTACGCTGGCACATGCAGCAGTCTTCTTGATCGTCTGAGAAGCACCGTTGAGGTATAAGATGACCGCCACTCTCGCCCTGTCATCTACACCACGAAGTCTCGCCGCCTTGCTGTGCTCCTTCAAAATGACTTCTGCCAGTCCCGACAGGAATTGGTCAGAGAAGCCAGCCTACAGCCCAAACCTTGCTATACCTACAGTATAGCAAGGCTTGGGAAAGGGAAGTGAGGGTGAAAAGGAGTGACGTGAGGGTGAGGAAGAGAGAAAGGAAAAGGGAAAGGCCACCAGCGTTATTATCTCCACAGTCTTCGCACCCATAGTGCGCACTGCCTCAGTTTTTTTCGGCTACTATAAAGCTTTCCTTCGAAAAATCTATACGGAAAATATATACGGAAACTATACGGTACCTTGTATCTATGTGCCACAAACGAATGCTCGTCAATTTCCCCTTCCATACGTGATGTTCATTAAATTTTCATAAAAGTACATCACCAACACTGCAACGACAATGAACGTTGCCAGGGGCGTAGCCAGAAATTTTTTTCGCGGGGTGGGGGGGGGGGGCACCTCCTTGATTTCGGGAGGGCACCTCCTTGAAATCGCCATTTTTCGCTATGTATGCCATGGCGAAAAAAAATTTCAAGGGGGGGGGGGGGGCACGTGCCCGGTGTGCCACCCTTTGGCTACGCCACTGAACGTTGCCCCTACATGACACCTGTATAGGCGATTTTTCCCACGCAGTTTGCAGTGCTGACGTGGCTCTGCGGTAGAATGCTTTACTGCCATGCATAATGCCTGGATTCGATTCAGACTTGAACCGTCCTCTTTCGTTATTTGCGTCCATCTGGATTTTTCACTCATTCCACAAAACTTACGCCGGTACCTGGATATTCTGCGAGACGGGCTCCTACACGCTATCTCACTATTGTCAGAAGAATTCCAGTCTGTTCTCGCTGTTCCTGGATTGGCGTTGTGCGGACGGGTAGGAACCAGGCTTACCCTAAGAGCACGAACGGGGAGGCACGCGACGCTCCTCGACACCACAGCGCACAAAGAAGTTATGGCTGCGTGTCGACTCTACGACATGGCGTTGAAAGGGCACTCTAGGCAGGATGTGAACAAGTGTGGCTTTACTTATTCAAGATGCAGCACAATGCGACAGTTAGGAATTGCGGGCAGAAGAGGATAAATACCTCACGACTGATCGTGGACACTTGCCTGCGGTGCTATCGGTCGCCACACAAAGGGGATATCCGAGCACGCGAATGACATGTCTGCTAAGGAAGTGCGTGACACTATCTTGCAGGCTTGATAGCAAAGTTTCCAGATGCTACCGTGCTAACAAGCAAATACTTATCACAAAAAAGACCCAGAAAAGCGGCGCGGCTTTCGCGAAGAAGCCATAAAGAAGCGGATATGTAATGGAATTTTCCCCTTCTTCGAAATGTTTCAACTGTAATAAAAAAATTACACCATCTCCCGCTAAAGGGAACCATGTGTAGATGTGAAGCAGCGGGCGCTAACGCTTACACTGGCGGCGGCGTTGACGCTGGCGCTCATCGCAGCGTTGCGCAGGAGAGAAAACTGGGGAGGCGCAAAGCACTCAGTGATGGAGTGGTGTTTCCTACTGGAACATGTCAATCGCTGCTAATGGGCAATGAGAGACAGAAGACTCCGACTGGACACAGAGACCCGCAGTCCGCTTTTAGTTAACGCGCACGCTGCGAATTTTTATTGTTCAACAACGCACAGGAGAAATCTCCCACCGGCACCACCTTGCAGGTCGAAATCCATTGCCATATATACGGAGTGGCCAGTGAACGGTTGTGCAGCGCGAGCAGTCGGTTTTTTCAACCAAGAAACTCGCTAGCAGACGCTGCCTGCGTCGGCGTCGCGAGGCGAGAGAGGGGGGAGCGTAGGAGAGGAGAGAGAGGAGGGAACGCGCATGCGCAGTGGGAGTGTGGACGCCGCCGGCAGGGATGCCTAGAGGAGAGAGGGGGGAAGCGTAGGAGAGGAGAGAGGAGGGGGAGACGCATGCGCAGTGAGGGTGTGGTTGCCGCGGGGAGGGATGCCTAGAGGAGGAGAGGGGGAAAGGAGGTTTTTTATTTGTTTTTTTTAAAGGGTTTGCGCATGCGCAGTAAGGGATGTCACGCCGCACACCGGATTAAGCTCCGCCATAAGATGCTTCACATCTAAAAAGAAGAGTATGTGTGACTTTTTTTGGAGAGTTCTGACTTGCCACGTATACGACTCTCTTTAAACAGGAACGGGGACTCTCTTGATGGGTCAGAGTAGGCGCGCTCTAGGAGAATCCCCGGACCCTCTTAGGAAGAGTGAAAGGACTCTTATGCGAAGGATCACACTACCACTTCTGAGGGAGTCAGAAACGACTCTTGCCGGTGACGCTCGTACGTGGGTCAAACGACACCCACAGAAGCGTCAAGCGACTCTACGGCTATTTATACCTAGGCAATTGACCCTTGCTCTACTTTTGAGCGATACTGTTGTAAATAGTGAAGTATTCATTTTAATCAACTCCAATAATACTTGCCGTTGCACCCAGCGACTGCAAAAAAACAAAAATAAGAGTTCAATTCCAGCTTTATTTTAATAAAACTTGTCAAAACACACCATTTCCATCAGAGTAACATAGAAAGCACGAGGAGATGGTCTGTGATTTGCAATGAAGCAGTTGAGGTATCCTAATTTGCATGCTTGTATGAGTATGGCCAACCAAAATGTGTGACTGTGATGTGCATAGCGTCACGTCGTGCAAAATAAACTGCAGATATCGGCATCATGTTTCCATATTTATTCCTTATAATTATGAATAAACCAAAAAGTCGCGACGGCTGGAGGAAGCAGACTTCTGACTTGCTATGTTGTCGCTCCTGTTCAGCGTGAGCAGTCATGAAAAATGGTACCTGAAAAGAAGAACGTGATATCATGATGAGAAAACGGAATCGTAGTAAGAGTTTGCAAAACCTACACAATAAGTGATTTACACAGACATAATGAAGGCTCACAACAAAACAACACTTTAATTTCGATGAAAGAAATATATTTTGCTGTCTGAGTCCCCCAGCGTCATGAAACCAATCTTAGTTGTGTGACAAATATTTCGCCTTGGCAAAAAAAAAGAAAAAAAAGAACTGATGTCTACAATGAACCAGTAGCGCTTTTTGCCAATCACGCGAAAATGAGATTTATACAATATGCTACAAAAAAAAACTGCTGTAGTTGCGAGTCTTAAAATTTTTCTTCAGATACTATGAGGAACGTGGGTTTGCAAAATGTTCTTATCTCGCAGTTTAGTGTCCATATTTTAAGAAAACAAAACGCACATACGGCACCTTTCCTAATAATGTCGTATATCAGTTCACTTTTTTTTCTCCGCATCTATAGCAGTAGGTATTTCTCAATTTTTCCAGAATGCTGCCTGACACTAGGTTAACGATTATGCCAAATATTGTGGCCGATAATGATGTCAAACGCAAACCAAAAGGGCATAAGCGAAGACATGTGTCTAAAATTGCAATATTTTGAAATTAATTTAAAAAAAGAACGACACCTTCGATTTTCTATAAACTCCCCACAATTTAAGCCAAGCGAGTGTTCTTTGTGTGTAAGAACATGTTACGCTATTTTTATGAGATCGGAATTACAAACCAGTGTTGTGCACATTCTTCTAAAGCGGGAACGAAAGCGCGTTCCTCGTTCCTTCGCAATTTTGAAACGAGTTCACCTTACAAGTTTCCTTGAAGCGAAAGGAACGAGTTCCCGCTACTCACAACTTATGAACGCGTGGTTGCATTAACGTTACATTTGGTGTTTCTTTTTTAATTAAGACATGGTGTCTGACAAATGCTAAGTCGAAATAAAGTGAACAATTTAAAGGCCATGCCCGTAAAATTACGTTTGTAAATGGGAAAAAGCAAACTACGTATATGTTATACGAATTTGAACATTGCAACAGCAGGATATATGGAGATAAAAAAAAGGCGGCAGATCCCACGCACTGTGAAAATCGATGTAATGCGAAGCAGCCAGGAAGGAAGCAAATCATGCTTTACATAATTTGCATGTTATGTTTTACATGTTAGGACCTGTCATTTATGTTCTCATACAGTCACGTCGCGCAATACCAATTTTGGTGTATATCAAAACTGGACGCAAGCGCACCATGAGCATGGCATGTAAATGGCGTTGTAGATGACATGCATGCCAAGATTTTCATGTTACCACCTGCCACTTATGTTCATTATACAGTCATGTCACTCAATACCAAATTTGGTGTATATCAAGCTAACGAAACGGCCGCGAGCGCGCCATGAGCGTGGGATGGAAATCATACTTTTCATTACGAGTTACTCATGATTTTCATGATATGACCAGCCATTTATGTTTGTCATACAGTCATGTTATGCCATACCAAATTTGGTATAAATCCCATTAACGATACGGCCAGGCAGAGCACAAAGTCGTAGGCGGCTAGATAGATAGATAGATAGATAGCTAGATAGATAGATAGATACGCTGAAAGTCGCCGAAGTTCGCTAAGAAATGCTTCGCATTTAATAACCTAAAGAAACGCTTCTTGATGAATTTTTTAGACAGCACGTGATATATTTCACACATGTCTAAATGCAACTTTGGTGCTCGCTGATTACAAATGCTAACTAAATTTCTTGCACAAGAAATCGCATGGAAAGGAACAATACATGGGCATTTAATACGTACTGATTCAATATTAGAGCATGCGAAGCCACACTCGGGGAAACGAAGGTGTCGCTATGGTCTGGCGCCTCACCACTAGTGACGGGAAAATCAACAGTGGCGTTCGCCCTGTCAACGAGGCAGTCGGTTCCTACATTTCCCTTGTTGGACAAGACGACGTAGGAAAAGAGGTGAGTGGCACCCACGCAATGGAGCCTAAACCAATTGCGTTTGTTGTTTAAAAGAGGCGCACATCATCCTGTGCGGAAAGTGTGTCACCAAATGACATGTTACAAAAGCTACTATTTGGAAGTTGTGTTTTACACGATAACGGCAAAAAATATGGTTCCTTACCATGCCTGTTTGCAATACTCAGCGCGTGGCCACCTCACGGCGCTTCGCTGGTGTTTGGTTTCCAGGTGGCGTTCACCGGCGTTTATAAACAGCTGTTCGCTGTCATGCTACTCTGTCCAGGGATGGGGAATGCAAATGAAAGACTCAAGAAGAGAGGGAAGAAAAGGCTAATAAAAAATGGAATATGAACAAATATGAAATGCGCCAGTGAACTCGATAAAAATATTTACAATAGGCTGTCAGGTAAGTTAAGGCTTTCCTCTGTGAAATAGTCAGTCATTAACGCCCCTCGCAAATGCCATTTTCGGACAGGTAAATGACTAGTGACTGCAAAACCCGACGCTCTTTCGAAGGGCCGGGTACAGGGCCTAATATTCGATGCAACGTTAGCTGATCGTGGTAAATAAGGTTCATTTGTCACTCAAACAATTGTGTCTCGTCGAGGCACGCTGAGCATTCAAGTAAAACGTGTCCCAGTGTCTCAATGCTGCTGTCGGCGGACATGCACCGACGTTCTTATGTTAACACACCCCGTTAGAGTTTCCCGCGTGAATGCTGCACTGCGTCTCTAACCATGGTTTGGACAGCTGCTGCAAACTGCAGGGCTGCGTGATCATGCCTTCGACAGGTGTCCTACTAGCATGTGGAATGAGAGAACAGCTGCATTGCACCAAGTCCACGACCTCAGTGTTCAGTGCGACAAGAGTGTGCTTACCATTCGAGCATCTGTCGCGAACATACATAGAACATAATTGCACTAAACCCCTGCAACCGGCGACATTAGCTTCCATCGACCACGAGGAGCTCGAGGGAAAGCGGTAAAGGGCAGCCGAAGAAATAAAGCAAGTACCTTCATTTCTAAAATTACGGAAACTAGAAAACACGTGCTCGAGAGCATGCTCTTTATGTGTAGTGAGCAATATGAGATGGAACGCTCAATTCCCGTTCTCAAAGTCATAGCGGCCGAAACGCAGTTGGCAAACGCAAGATCTGTGGCAGCTGAATATGCGAGATTGATGTTGCCCCGCGCGCTCCTTTTTCGCTACTTTTTATGTAACCGGCACATTACACGTGTAACTACAGCCTTGGGCAACCACGCCCGAATGACTGGGAAGTATTGATGCAGAACTATCGGAAAATGGAACTATCGATAACATCGATAGTTTCTTTTGAACTATCGATAGTGTAAGGAAAACTATCGATAGTACTACTATCGATACTATTACCGATAGTACAATCGATAGTACTGTTCGTAGTAGTAATGTCGGTAGTATTACTACCGACATTACTATCAATAGTATCAATATTGCTTTGAATAACTGTGCTGTTGACGGGCCAGGCGAAATTTTTTGGCGAAATAAGTATTCCAGCAGTGAAAATGCGGCAGTATGTCCATCCATAAATTCATATTAAAAAGTAAGGCACTTGCACTTTACAATTAACAAACGTATTTCTCGATATTTGGACTTCAAAATTACAAAATGCGATATAAATTTGAAGCCACAACCTACCGTCAATTGTAACTGTCTCGTTTCCTGTACACCTGAATAATTCAACTTAATTATAGCGGTGTGCGAATATTCGAGTTTCGAATTCGAATCGAATAGTACTTAATCAAATAATTCGATTCGACTTTCGAACAGCTAGTATTCGAAGTTGCGAATAATTCGACTGGATGAATATCTAAAGCGCGACAAAGGGCAATGGTGCAACTTGGTTCGGGTGGGGTGGCTAAAACTAACGCTAACGTCGTTACAGAAGGCCTTCCGTTAAAACTTTCACTGATGTACTGGTTCAAAAGTTAGCGCATGTTAATTTCAAAGGCGCTTATGTAATTTCCGCATGTCATGGCTAAAGCAGGAACGGCCAGAAACAGTCTGGGAGACTGTCGGTAGCTATAGCGTCAAAAAGTAACGAGTACTGAGCTCAGATCTTATAGACAACAGGTTCAAAATTACTTGAATGAGCTCCTGACCCTCTATAAGAAAGGATGATCTTTTGTTATAGTGGGAAAGCGCATAGAGCTGCACTTTATCCGGGTAACGGCAAAATTGCTTTGCGATACCTTCCCATCCTTGCTACTGAGGCGCCCAGTGAGCGCATATTTTCAACTGCAGGAAACACCGTAACAGTTTGAAGCAAGCTTGTGTTTCTGCATGACAATTTGTAGTCTTTCGGTGGCAGTCACTCACCGCGTTATGTGCTCGAGGACATGAGCGGTTTGTTCTTTCTTTCAATTTCCGACAAAATATTTGGTATTCGATATTCTTTTCGATATTCAACATTTTTGGCCACTATTCGATTCGGATTCGATTCGAGATGAAATTTCACTATTCGCACACCCCTACTTAATTATCATGTGTCCGCCAAAAATCATGGTGAAGCAGCGCGAGCATGTCAACATTCGTGCCTTCAGCCTGCTACTCCTGCTCCACACACTCGGGGAATCAAGTTAATGCTGCAATGAGTTCACGCGGTTGATTTTATACTAACGATAGCGCTATCGATTGTTTCTTTTACCATCCATAGTTTGATAGTACAGAACTATCGATAGTATCGATAATGCCATCGATAGTTCTGCATCACTGTACTGGGAACATTCCGGATTATTTTAGAACCGTCCGATAAGATTACGCGCTGAATGTCACCATTAGAGTTTGCTCTGAAACTTGCGCGGCTACCAGCGATAACGCTGGAATCTCCGATGGCACGTGTATAAATACCGCCGCGCTTTACCGCTTAGCAGATTACCCGACGGCCAACGGCTGTTCTCGCCGCTCTCAGTGCACAGCGGGTATGGCTAGTATGCTGAGTTTTCATTTTCCGGTCACAAGTTCACCCAAATAAAGAGTTTTCTATTTCTCAGTCTTGCAGCAGGCTCGTTCAGCATTACAACCACGTGACAATATCAAGTAATTGATAATAAGGTACCAAGTGCATTACAAGTCAACGCTGAAAAAACATGCGTTTGGCGTTCCAGCTCATAGTATTGTTCACGGTAATAGCAGTACTTGAATTCACGTTTCTAAGCATATGCGCAAAGCCTCTTTCACCGCTCCTATTCATAGGTCCGTCCTTGATGAAGCCCTAACACCACTACCAGAGGAAAAAATTCGGCAGATCCCACGTACCTTGGGAATCGATGTTACGCGAAGCATGCGGAGGAAAGATGACTATTTTGTAATTTTATTGCGATAGCAATTATATGGACACTCTCGGCTGATTTTAGCCGTCGCCGTCTGTCGACGCCGTCATGTCCCTGATATATATGTGTATATATAAAAAAGGCGTAGAGAAAAATAAATCAGTAGAAAAAAAGCCGGCTCAAAGTTAGATTTGCTGCAGTCCATGGAAGCAGTACTGACCATAGGTCGGCAAACTCACTCGGACTCACTCAAACTCAGACCGTGCCATGAGTCTGAGTCTGGGTGAGTAATATTTTGGTGAGTTTGAGTCCAAATGAATCGGGTTGAAGCAAATTTTTGTGAGTGTGAGTCCGAGTGAGTTCGGCTCAGGAAAATTTTGGTGAGTCTGAGTCCGAGTGAGACCGAAGCGCAAGACATATTTCTTGAGTCTGAGTGAGTTCCACTTTTCTTTTTTGCCGACCTATGGTACTGACATAATGTACTAGCAGGCCTGACATAAGACTGTACACTCGACCAAACACTAAAGTACCGACCCAACCCCGTTTAAACGTGCTGACCCACAGATGGCACAGAATATCCCTTACACTCACATAAATTCATTCTCGCGGTGGTTGCTTCAAAGTCAGCTATATGCACCCTATTCTAAGAAAAATTGAAGGACACTTTGTACATTCCAAAGTGTGTTCGGCGAAAGCGTGTGGCCATTCCACTGATTATGCCATGTCTTTTATCTTTTACACTCTCAGTGGGATAAGACACAACCCGAATGGGTGCGTGTTTTCTTCTTGAATTTTTTACCGCGAACCGCAGCGAGACGCGAGACTCATCTTCCTCCGTTCGCATGCGTTAGTATTTTCTCGCGCTTTGCGCATCGTGCAAACGCCATCCGCGTTCCAGCTCTTAAATTGACGGACCCTTTGTAAATTGGAAAGTGTATTCCGTGAACGCCTGTGTCCATTGAGACGGCGTCGGTCAGAATGATTGCAAACTCTGGGCACGGCGACGCTGCGCATGCAAAGCGCGAGCGCTATAGAGTCCGACGCGACCGGCGTCCGTCTGCGCATCCCGGCGGCCACTTGGCTCCGTGCCAGAGCTCGGATGGACGGGCGGACGGACGGACAGACGGATGGATGAACAGACGGACGGACGAACAGACAGACGGACGGACGGACGCCGGACGGAGGTCGGAGGGACACCGGACGGACGTGAGCATGAGACATTAAAGGCTTTGGCCTTAAAGATTACACCATCTCCCGCTAAAGGGAACCATGTGTAGATGCGAAGCAGCGGGCGCTAACGCTTACACTGGCGGTGGCGTTGACGCTGGCGCTCATCGCAGCGTTGCGCAGGAGATAAAACTGGGGAGGCGCAAAGCAGGCAGTGATGGAGCAGTGTTTCCTACTGGAACATGCCAATCGCTGCTAATGGGCAATGAGAGACAGAATACTCCGACTGGACACAGAGACCCGCACTCCGCTTTTAGTTAACGCGCACGCTGCGAATTTTTATTGTTCAACAACGCACAGGAGAAATCTCCCACCGGCACCACCTTGGAGGTCAAGATCCATTGCCATATATACGGGGTGGCCAGTGAACGGTTGTGCAGCGCGAGCAGTCGGTTTTTTCTACCAAGAAACTCGCTAGCAGACGCTGCCGGCGTCGGCGTCGCGAGGCGAGAGAGGGGGGGAGCGTAGGAGAGGGAAGAGGGGGGGGACGCGCATGCGCAGTGGGAGTGTGGACGCCGCGGGCAGGTATGCCTATAGGAGAGAGGGGGGAGCGTAGGAGAGGAGAGAGAGGGGGGGGACGCGCATGCGCAGTGGGAGTGTAGACGCCGCGGGCAGGGATACCTAGAGGAGAGAGGGGGGGAGTGTAAGAGTGGAGAGAGGCGGGGAGGCGCATGCGCAGTGAGGGTGTGGTTGCCGCGGGGAGGGATGCCTAGAGGAGGTTTTTTATTTTTATTTTTTAAAGGGTTTGCGCATGCGCAGTAAGGGTGGGCACGCGGCACACCACCACCGGATTAAGCCTCGCCATAAGATGCTTCACATCTAAAAGAAGCATCAAACAGCGTCCAGAAAAGTCATATAATCACATAATCAATCCTTCGCCAATCCCCTGAGTGGTATGAGCCATGTCAGAGGCAACTACAACAGCGTCGGCTTCTGCATTGTGGACACTCGCAGCGTGTTGCTCAAATACAAACACGTAAGAACTGCGACAGTTGTTAGTTCACGCTTGTCCTGCGTGTACCTATGCGTCCTTTTCGAGCGTCCTTCTTTGTGCTGCGGCGGCGCGTTCAAAGTCGTTCTTCGTCTGACAAAATAATTTCTTGCTATCGCATTCATTGCTTCGCCCTAGTGGCGAAACAGTGACTTTTTTTATTGAGCGAAACGTTACGAAATGACGCTAAACATATGTACAAATGTTGTACTCATAGACATATGTTGAACAGTCGCATACGTTTTATATAAACAGTTGTTTACAGTATCTTAGCGATGCCAAGAGAAATATTGGAATTACCAGCAGCAGACGCGGCAAGCTGAAATGTAGCGCTTGTGTTTGTGGGGCTGGTAGGCCTGGCTAGTGCTACGTAGACCTACTTCATTGGATGGCGCTTAAGTACAATTGACGCTAACCCGACGGGACGCCTGTATCACTGGAGTACATATGTGTAGCGTCATCATCATCGACCTTCATCATGATCATCATCATTTACTAGCCACCACGCCGCGCCTCTCGCGCAGCTCATGCTGATAGCTCGAGGCGCGAGGCAGAGAATGAGTTCACGCGGCTGGCTGTTCGGACGCAGGCAGCCGCCGCCGCTCCGCTTCGGCAGTTTCCGAATAAAGTGGCGAGAGTTCGGCACGGCCACGTCGGCCGCCTTCACGACGTCTTTTCACGTCTCGTCTCCATCTCTCGCTACATTGGGTGTGTTCCAATTCTCACCGTAGACGGCAAAATAGACAGTTAAGTGGACAGCGGCCATCTTAAGTCCCATTCCAATTCTCACGTAGCCGGCAAAATAGACAGCTTCGCGAAGACAGCATCGGAGACAAATACGATGCAGGCTACTTTGCTGTCAAAACAAGATGGCGGCTCAGCGAAATGGCCGGATAGCTCGGATCTCGCCGATATGGTCGTCTGCGCACAAGCAGACGCTTTTCCAGGCGCTCAATGTAAGCTACGTTAAATTTTTCATAGATATGAACACGAAAGAAACTAAAAATATAACCGTTACGTTTGTTTTTCTTAGCTTTCTCTTCTCGACGCGAGGCGGCGTCACGTCGCGTAGTCGTCTTCTAGACGCGTTCCATTTCTCGGACAATATAGGCTCGATGCCGTCTTCTAAGCTGTCAGCGTAGACTGTCTACGATGATGTCCAGAATTGGAACACAGCCATTGGTGACCCGAGAACAGAGATGGAGACGAGACGTGAGAAGACGCCGTGAAGGCGGCCGACGTGGCCGTGCCGAACTCTCTCCACTTTATTCGGAAACTGCCGAAGCGGAGCGGCGGCGGCTGCCTGCGTCCGAACAGCCAGCCGCGTGAACTCGTTCTCTGCCTCGCGCCTCGAGCTATCAGCATGAGCTGCGTGAGTGGCGCGGGGCCGTGGCTAGTAAATGATGATGATGATGAAGGTCGATGATAATGGGCTACAATATGTAATGTTTATAAAGTTAGATGGGCAGCACTATAGTGAACTGGTAGCACTGCAACAATAATTGACGTTTCACCAACAGTATGCCTGCATAGGGTCTGGGTCTTTTTCCAAAGGAGTTCCGAAACTTGGCGTGGCTCTGTGGTAGAACACTTGACTGCCACGCAGAATGCTTGGGTTCGATTCCTGCTTGGACCAGAACATATATTCTTTGCATTCGTCGGGTCAACGCTGCCGATGTCAGTTTTTCTTAACGCCCTCGCATTCAAATTACCAATGTCTCTTCTCGCCGTTCCTCGGTAGATATAAACCGTCAAACACCTGTGGCGCTTACCCGCATACCTGTGGCACATACCCGGCCGTGGTATACGGGTATGCGCCTCACGTGTCCGGCGGAAAGGGTTTGACGTCGTACGCGATGGGATTTTCAAGCTATTGATGTCATGACCAGCGAGTCATATTCGTCAAACCATCTTACCCTCCCACACTAATTTTGGTTTACCCCAAGTTAAGGGGGTGATCACGAGAGCACCCAGGCGTAAGCGGCTAGATAGATAGCGAGATAGATAGATATATAGATAGATAGATAGATAGACACGTAGATAGACACGCTAAAAGTACCTGCAGTGCGCAAAGAAATGCTTCACATTTAAAAATTGTGCAAATGCCAATCTAACTATTTTTAATCCCTGATAAATATCTACAGCAGCTCGGCGAGATAGAATTCACTCAAATATTTTATTGATGAGCTGTATTACTTATTAAACACGTTTTACCTTCTTTAGCAATGTATACATTTTAAATGCGAAGCATTTCTTTGCGTACTGCAGACACTTTGAGCGTTTCTATCTATCTATCTATCTATCTATCTATCTATCTATCTATCTATCTATCTATCTATCTATCTATCTATCTATCTATCTATCTATCTATCTATCTATCTGTCTATCTATCTATCTATCTATCTATCTATCTATCTATCTATCTATCTATCTTGCCGCCTACGTCTGGGTGCTCTTGTGATCACCTCATTAACTTGGGGTAGACCAAAATTAGTATGGGAGGGTAAGAGGGTTTAACGAATATGACTCTCTGGTCATCACATGAATAGCTTGAAAATCCCATCGCGTACGACGTCAAACCCTTTTCTCCAGACACGCGTGGCACATACCCATATTCCACGCCACAGGTGTTTGACAGTTTATATCTACCAAGGAACGGCCAGAATGGTCATGTAATTTAACTGCGAAAGCGTTAAGAAAAACCGACATCGGTAGTGTTGACCTGACTAATGCAAAGAATATATGTTATGGTTTCCAGAAGGAATATAATCCAAACATTCTGCGTGGCAATCAAGTATTCTACCACAGAGCCACGCCAGGTCTCGGAACTCCTTTGGAAAAAGACCCTATGCAGGCGTAATGTCGGTGAAACGTCAATTGTGGTTGCAGTGGTGTCCATCTAAATTTATAAACATTATATATGTACTCCAATGTACAGGCGTCACGTCGGGTTAGCGTCAGTTGTAGTCAAACGCCATCCACTGAAGTTGAACTACAGAGCCCTATCCAGGGCTACCATCCTCGAAAGCACAAGCGCTACATTTCAGCTTACCGCTTTTGGTGTTGGTAATACCCATGTCGCTCTTGGCATCGTTACGCAACGGTAAACAACTGGTTATATAAAACATATGCGACTGTTCAACATACATGTGTGTGCGTATAACATTTGTACATAGTTTAGCGCCATTTCGTAACATTTCACTCAACAAAACAATTACACCACAGTCACCTTCCCTCCGCATGCTTCGCATGACATGAATTCCCATGATACGTGTGATCTGCCGAAATTTTTCCTCTGTCATCTGTCTATGACAAAATCAACGCCGGAAACTCAACATCTAGTCGAGCTACCGACTTTTCTTAGTTATCACCATTTGTTGTCTAACTGGTGACCTCGCCAAGGTGTACTAGTTGCAGCACGAAGCAATGGCGGCTAGGGCTGGCATTACAGGCCTCATATTTCTCGGACACTTAATTACATTCGTAAATTTTCATATTTTCTTGTGTACGCTAAAGTAATATTGAATTGAATTGAATTTATTAACAACAACAAGGTTGCGAGGATGACCAGGCAAAAAAGCTGCAATAAGCAGCTTGAGGAGAACCTGGCCACCTCATACACTGGGCAGCTTCACAGCGGTAAAACGGAAGCACATGATATACATAATGTATGAACTAACTAAAACAGTAAGAAACAGTGAACATCCACGGTCAGAATAAATAAACAAGGTTGTTGCGAAAACATTTAAAAAAAGGGGAAAAAAATAGGCGGAACGATGAAGATAGAGAGAAAACAAGAGAAAAACAAATGAAGCACAAGCAATCACATAAATACGTCGCGTAGTCTTTCTTGCGACAAAGTAGATACATTGAGACCATTTTCTTTGTATAATTGATTTAAAACAGTAGGTAAACGAAACTGCAGCATTTGTTCACCGTATTTAGTTCTGTTTTTGTTAACAATCCAAGGTTCTAAGTGACGAAATCGATAAAAAGAGTTATGTTGCTGTAAGGATGCCAGTTTTGTTAAAGTGTTATCATTCTTAATTCTTCCCATTCTATACATGCGACAAAGCCTATATGTGTATAAAGATTGAATTCTTATAGTTTTAAGTTTTGCAACAAAGGAATACGTTGCCCGAAAACTGATTTTGATATTTTCTCGTATCCACTAGCGCAGTACGTTATTCTAAAACAGATGTGAACATGAAGATAAATAGCCCACCTTTGTTGTAAATTATTGAAATTCTTTCGTGACACCGAACACGAAGTGCAAGATTGACGCTTGATTAGGAGGGCGCTGACATCTAGGAGTTGGGAAATACTACGCGAAATATATAGCTCAAGTTCCTCTCGTGTTTTAGTCACCTTACGCGTTTCTTTTTCTAATTTTTGTTTATGTTTTCTATGAAAATTCACGCCATCATCGCATGGTGCTACGGTACGTTAAAGTAGCGGAAAATGCTTCTGAACGCAGCCGTTGAGAGCAACCGGGTGAGCATGTCTACCACGAGTGGGCTTGGCTTAACGGACACAGTCGTCTTCGGCATCCTCACGGCGGCGGGATACATCATCGGCTTGTATTTCTCTTTCACTCGAGGTCGCCAGATTGAGGTACGATTTGTTATCAGTAGGATTCCGTGTTTTCGGAGTTAATTTTTCTCGAAAATCTGTGGGTGTGTCGACCAGTTTATTTTTGGGCGGGAATTCGGTATTTATGGGGATTTAATGCTCGTAAGCCCACAATTCTCCGAAATTCAGAGTTTAATGTTGGATTATTGTGAATACTCGAATACCGTCGATTAATTAATATCTCAACACGAAAGCATCAGGACAAGCTAAGTGTATTTTAGTTATCTGGATAATTTGAACGTAGAAGCACATATACAGACGTACAAATGCTTCAATACGAAACATCTACGTTTCTGCGTATTACACCATTAAAGCATGTTCTAATAGACCCAAGCATATTTAAGAGGTCCGTGTGTTCTATGCCGTCTGGCACGCCTCTTATTGGTTCACTCTTTTCGTCAAGTTTCACCCGCCCCACTCACGGCCTTGCGCAGCCCTCTACTTCCTACCAAGCCTCACTCTCGCCATACTGCGATGCCACGTGGTCAGCGCTATGCCACGAACGCACGGGGAAGCCTCGATAAAGAGCAGGTTAGCTGTTAAAATGCGATTTGGTAGGGCACCTGTGAAAATTCTCTCTTGGTAGGAGAATCACGGCTGGAGGTGTACCTTTCAATTAATTTATTCCCAGGTCGTAATACAGTGCACACTATCGAATAATCCATTTTGAAACTAAAGAGAAAGAGCGCAGAAGCAGAAAGCGGACAAAGGGCATTTACTTGTTCCCTTCTCTTTGTCCGCTGTCCGCTACTACATCGTTATTTTTTAAAATGTGTTCATGCTTGACACTTTCCAGGGGTCTCCAGGTGACGGCAGCGGAGCTGAGCAGGAGGCTTTTCTCGGTGGCCGCAGTCTCCCGTCGTACGCCTTGGCGGTGTCTTTGGTGGCATCCGTAGCTAACGCCGTGAGCGTAGTGGGCTTTGTGGGACATTATTTCGCCCACGGGTTTCACTTCATGTGGCCCTCGGCAGGTATACCCTTAGCGGCCGGAGTGGCTGCCACGGCGATGGTGCCGCTGTTTTATCGCCTGCGGGTTGCCTCTGTGTTTCAGGTGATCTAACTAGCACGTGCACGTGGCCGTCCTTTATTCAGAACTTGAATAATCATTTCCAACCACCTCAGAAAACGCTCAAAGAATTAGCAAGTTAGCAGAGCGCCAGTGGCTGCAACATTCAGAGGGGGTAGACGTCGTTATCTACGCTATCGGCAGATTTGTTCGCGAACAAAAATTCTTAACTGACTCGGAACTCCACAGTTGAGATAACCGAGCATTCTGAATGATGCATGTTTATTAACACGCATGCAAATATCAGCTTCATGCTAATTCGTGCCATTGGATTGTGCTTAGCGTTCTCAATATTTTTTTGCTGCATATTGTTACACTTAATTCTGGTAAAGGTGCTATTTATAAAGTATATACACAGGCGACGAAAACTGTAGTGAAACGCCTCCGTTCCAATATAATAAGCGCTTAGGAACGAACGAACACGTCTTGTCAAAGTACAGTGAGCACGTGCAACTAGCGCAGTGTCACTGGGATAGCCTGGCTCGCAGCCAAAGACTAGTCACATAGCCAGGCTGAGCAGCGCTTACGTAGTTCCGACAGGTCGACTAATCCCAACAATGCTAGTCAGCCCGTATTCGTCGGCTGTGCTCGTATAACATCCTTGGCTTTAAACAACATGCAAACAGTTTTTTTTCCAAGTGCCGTAGCACTCACAGCAACACCACACGAGTGTTCTTCCCCTGCTGTCGACCTGCGAACGATAGCTCGTGGTAGTTTAGCGTCAAATATAAACAAGAACAGTAGCGTAGCCAGAAATGTTTTTTTTTTTGGGGGGGGGGGGGGGGGGTTCAACCATACTTTATGTATGTTCGTGCGTGCGTTTGTATGTGTACGTGCATATATACGCAAGCAAAACTAAAAAATTTCGGGGGGGTTTGAACCCCCCCCAACCACCCCTTGGCTACGCCACTAAACAAGAAGCATTCATAGAACTCGGTTTCAAAACAAGGAGGCTGCCACAAACTCAACAACATGCGAAACAGCCCAAATAGCGCTTGTCTTCGACACGTCCGTGCTTGCCTTTCCTGCTGCGCTTTTATTGCTGTTTGCGAAACGGGTGTGGAACCTTAAGACATTTACCGATGTTCTTTTAATTGAAAATGAAGGAAACAATATGAAACGGGTTTCAAAAGTTGCTGATTTTCTACCGACACATGGAAAGAGAGAGTAAAACCAGGACGCTTAAGGAGAGGTTATTATCCACTATAAGCCCAATGCACAATAGCCAAAGGAGGGCACAGACTACCTAGTGCTGAGATCATTGCTGCTGAACGATAGTGTAAGAGTCAATCCCTCTACAAATTGAGTCCTAGCTTCGTCATACACAAACATATTCTGTCAGTAACATGAGCTGGCGTTCCTATTGGAGTTAATAAGCGTGATACTTTTTTATTGATCAGTATATTTGCGATTAAGGCACAGAGCCAATTAAGAGAAGTGCGTTTAGTTCACAGATTCCCCCCATTTCACATGTACAGTAGGCTGCAGCTATCATAAATGGCGTGTAATGTAGAGACCCCGGACTACCGAAGTTACTGTAGCACTAAATATCCCACGTTTCGGGACGCACAGCTTATTTTACATTCCATGGGTAACATTCTCGGAATTACCAGCACCGAAGAGCAATACACGACTGCCGTAAGGCTGGGTGTTTAACATTTTGCTACAACCCTCTAGGTGTGCCGTCCTTAATTCGTATAAGCTGTTCTTCGTGTTCTTATGAAGTACAATAAAACTTGTTATTTGTCGAAACAGTACCTCCGAATGCGCTTCGACAACAAAGTTGGAATCACTGCTTGCGTCGTCTACTTCTTCCTAAGCGTGAGTAATTGGCGTCGATTTGTTTGTCGCTTTTGTGCAGAGAAGCAAATGGTCCGAAGTGCATGTTTGCAAGGGTGGTTCGCTAGGATAACTAATGCGTACGCAACAATTAATTTGGGATGAAGCCGGCACTACCTCAACATTTTTCTAACGAACTATTGTAGCGAAACAATGCCCATAACAGCAACAACAAAAACATAACACTGTTCGTGACAGTGCGCTCCAGGTCGTCTTGACCTTTCACCTAAGGTTAACAAAGGCACAACGCCAGTGGCAAAGGCCACTAAGGAACACAAAACGTTGGTGATTTGGACCACATGGCATGATGACTGCAAGAAGTAGAACGACTTTCGAAAATGAATTCATCCGTTTCATCTTGGGTAATAGCCTCACCCGACTGCATTAGCAACGCGATATTATTAAGAGCTTGAAGTTTAACATGTTTTTTATTGGTTATCGCATTCACGGGAACAATTTGCAATTTAGAACATGCAGAAAATGTCAACCATCGCGCCACTAAGATTGATTCTTTGTTCCTGTTTGGCGTCTTTCCCTCTGCTGCTGCTTGGTGACTGAAGGACCGTTTCTGTGCATCTATTGCCTCTTGCCATGACAATGAAGTTCTCGCAAAATTTCATGCGACCATGTCACCACGCTTAACGAATACGTATGCGCTGCTGCTTGTCCAATGAGTTGGTAGTCTCTATCGCCCAGTCAAAAGTGGCGTTGCCAAACACAGACGTAAAGACGTAAAACTTGGAAGCTTTGTTGGATAATGTGGCCGGATCTTGATATTCAATGACAAACATAAGATTAGCTCCTCAGAAAGTGCAGTACATGGTTCACACCTGTAAGGAAAAGGCAATAACTGAAATCACACGGTAACCAGATTATATTTATTGGTGAATAGCACCAAAACACGAATATGGTCATGAGCGGCACGAACAGGAAGCGCAGTCGTTGCTGGACAAAAGGAAATGGAGTTCTGGCAGTTATCGAAAGACCACTTATGCGACATGAAAGTTCTAGAAGACAATATGCACAGTATATTGCATAATACTAGTGACAAAACAATGAACTGTATAAAAAGTTGCTATGGTTCTACAGGTAAAAGACTTTTATCAACAGCTAGAGTTCCAGCCGGACTGGTTTCCACTTTTCATGAAGTGCACTGCTCTGATTCCCTTTTAGAAGACATTGCTATTTGGAACTTTGCTATTTGAAACTTTGTTCTGTGCAAAACCTGATGTGCGCTTGTAGAGGTGCCCTTGAGTGATTTGTTCGCTGGGATGTATATTACGCACATCTGTAATAAATACCATGAAATACAAAAAAAACCACTGGCGTAGCTCAGTGGTAGAGTGCTAAGCTGCCACACAGAGAGCCCGGGTTCGATTCGCATTCTGGCATAGGTCTTCCTTTATTCATTTAGTGCTTTTATTTCGCGTCATAGTGGCTGCGGAAAATCGGCGGCGGCGGTGGCGGCGGCGGCGGACAACAATGCGCAAAAACGGCCCTTGTTGTGATCTGATAACAGCTTTCGCTGTAAAAAGTAGAGAAAGCCGGCCTTGGAATTTTTCCCGGCTCCATGCCACGGAAACTGTGCTATAGGCAATCGTAAAGATCATTGCATGTTAGGAGTTGGCGTGCAAACACGGGCCCAAGAAACAAGTCAAGACACCACTAACGTCGACTAACAACTCGCAGCTGAGGTGTCTCGACTTCTCTCTTGTGTCCGTGTTTACGCGCTCAGTCTTTTGACATGATTACGTACCAGCTAGGTCAGCTGTCTGTTATTCTAAGCTATTGAGTGCCTGATTTACGAATATTGTTTTGTGTAGTTGTGTCAATGTGGACACGAGTTTTCCCATCAGGTCTGAGCTCTAGGACACTAATCTATTTTGCTGAAAATGTAAAGGACACGCGAGTTCATCAAATCCGTTATGCCGCCACATGTTTACAGTTTAAGCAAAATACGCTCAAGCGCCGTGCCCGGAGTAAAATTCGAAATTCATAAAAATTACATCGCGAAATATCCTCGGAGTTAAAAAAAGAGTAAAATCTTGCCTGTGGGTATAAATAAACTCAATTGTTCACACTGTGACCTTACAAGCAAAGTCCACAGCAAATTGTTGCTGTCATGCGTTCTTCACTTTCTTCCTGCAAAGGTGGTCAGCCAGTACGTTTTGCAAAAACGTACTGCGCACATAAACAACACCTTTGCTAGATATCTACAACGGTTTCTGTCTCCAGTCTTTGTCAGGTACTGGCAACAATTTTGTTGACTTCAATTTCACTGTCTACCTTTCTTTGCAGCAAATTCTCGGCGCAGTGGGCGTGTACAGCGCTGCCATTGCCATTTCAACAAGTATGCATATTCTTTTTTTTTAATTGGAGTAATTAAGTGCTTATATGTAAGATGCTTTTTCACAGTTTTTATTACCCAGCAGACTGAAGGGAATAAGTATTAGCTCTTCAAATATATAACACAACTCGATACCTGCACTGTTTCTTCAACCCAACTTCGCTCATTAATTTCTGCGCTGACACTAAGTTGGCCTGAATTCAGTCACGAATGGCTGAGATGCCTGATCTTTTAGGAAGCGTTTTCCATGTTAAGAAGCGAGTGAATTTATTCTGCAAATTATGATTCGCGCGATCTTGAACTTTCTCGCAGAATGCGCTAAAAACTCCCTGAGTATTGACTTTTTCTTGCAATTTCAGTGTTTCCAATACCAATGCTGTATTCGAACATTGCCATCGGCTTGGCCGGCACCATATACACGGCTCTGGTACTGAGATTTTCACTGACTTCTCCGAAAAACTTTTCTGAGCTTATGCTGTTAACGCGGCTTAGTGCAACATGATGTTTCGCCGAAGCTGATCATATTAACACACTTTGCATGTGTGGAAAGTGCTAGAGCTGTTTTATTAGTAAAAAAATGCAAGTATTTAAAGCGCAGTCGTTTTCATGCCACTACAAGATCATCCACTGCGCCATCTTTCTCACGCAGATAGTGGTGCACAAATACAGAGCCGCTTGAGGTGCAATCTATCTTGATCAGCCAGATTATCTTGATACTGCAATGCCTTTCTATCCGCTGCTTGGAAGACAATGCTGTATTAGTGTTCGTAAAGTTGACAGTACTGCTGAATTAGGACTTCTGAACTACTACTTCTGTTAGTGCCTGTAATACTGATTTATTAGTGCTTGTAACACGCCAGCGCTTGTCACACACTGTTATGTTAGTGTTTAAAGGTCGTGAATAGCCGCGAAGTGCAAATAGCTCCCCTAATTGAATGACGATGCAAATACGGAAATAAACTCGCAGATGCTTTTTGAAACAAAAGCACCATTTGAGTGCATTTGCTGTTTATTTGTATAGGGTATGGTTATGTAATTTTAGACCGCACTGCGAACAGCCTGACTAATATCTTCAACTTATCAAAAAATATCACCTCTGTCTCCATATTTCACACAGGTGACGTCAATAATTGACGAGCAGCAAGAAATGCACGTCCTTTTGCTTATGTACGTCCTTAGTCATTCGATAGAAGCTTATCTTACCGTTTACCATTTGACTTACTATCGATGGCGGTGGCTTTATGTCGTCACTGAAGTCTATTGTTGGCACTTGCCGTGGTCGTAAGCTTTATTGCCCGAAGAAAGATGGCTACAAAAGTTTCGATATGCCTATGTATTGTTAATATAGAAAATACAGAAAAATTGCCGTTTTTTTTTCTAGCCGAAAAATGTTTTGCTAAAGAAACATATGCGGGTGGAAGAATCAAATTTATTTATTTTACCCAGACCTTGTTACGACCAAATTTGTACGTGAAGCACTTATAGAATGTTTGTAATCGATGACATTTAACTGTAACTTTGTGACACTTCAATTACTGCCTTTAAGCAACTAACGCCGTAATGTGATTACTTTTTTTCCCGCTATTGAGCACAGAATTAAGAAAAGTACATACAATAGCATTAGTAAAAATCGGTACCTGCAGATACATACCTCAAATTTTAGTGTCAAACTTGAAGCTGCCCTTTTGCAATTTGACACGGCCGCTTGTACCGCTGAAATAACCTTCGGCGAATATTTGAGGGACATACCAATTTTTCCTACTGAATTTGCCGGCGTAGTCATTCTTTATTCCACGCTAAGTGTGTATATACTACCGTAATGACAAGTTGTCTAAAAAGTAACGTGGGAAGTGATTGATCACTCTAGACTAATATTTCGATTATTTTTCGAGGCAGTAATTGTGAAGTACTTGGTTATTTTTTTACAGCGAGGTCATTGTAGTCGTAATCGCTTACTTTCTTTCAGTAACGTGTACAAGTCTGCTACATCGTAAGCAAAAGAGCTTGCAAGTAATTAAGAAACCACGTGAAAAGAAAAAGAAACTTATTCTGGGGTACCCATGCAGGGTGCCAGAACGTTTCACTAAGTATAAAGATTCTCTTAACCGCGTAGTTATGCGGTCACACATAAAATATCGTAGATTTAACGAGTACTTACGTGGTTCTTAAGAAGTCCTTGCATTTGCGTTACGTAAAGAGCTTTAAAGACTGAAAATACGCATGGTTAAAGCATGAACCACACAACGGGTATTACGTTGAGATTGACGTCTGGATACATCCTAAGAAACACAGTATTAGTTTGGCAAACGTGCATACAAGCATTAAGCATAAATAATGTATGACTTTTTCTTTCTCTGAAGGGCGGACTTCGTAGTGTCGTATGGGCTGATTGTGCACAAGCATTCGTTATGTTTGCTTCGCCTTTCATTATAATTGGAAAAATCATCTACGACTCGTACTCTGTAAATCCTCCACTGAGGCCAATACTGGATATCAATGTAACAGACTACGCATTCCGGTAAGGAATATTGTGGAACTTCTAATTAAAGACCTCTCACTCTTTTTGCAAGCGAAGCTTTTCTTGACTGACCTGTGTAGCTGATGATGATGATATTCCGAAAAACCCTCCTTACCCACAGCTGGCACGCAGCAAAGAAGTAATAAAAACTAACACGGTCTCTTTTGCATTCGCCTTAGGCGAAAGAAGGTGAAATCCAACTTTTTTTAGGGGCGGGGCACATTAGGGGCGAGGCTTGTCCGTCCACGTCTGCAGTGTCGATTGTCCCAGGGAGATGCGTGGATGTGAGACACAAAATAAGGTTGACCAATAGACTAATATCAACCATAATTGTGACGGAAGCAATATAAAACACCTACAAGTACAAACCCTTTATACTAGCCGGTGACTTCAACGTACACATTATGGACCTTAGGAACAAGCTTTGTCGTCGACTTTTACTGTCTTTTGTCATGGTATATAGAAAACCGTTGTATAGTCGAAACATATGTGTGTATGTGAGTAAAAAAAAGGTTTGCAATAGACGAAGAAGGATCATAATTGTGACGGAACAATATAAAACACCTACAGCCACAAACCCTTTATACTAGTCAGCAACTTCAACGTAGACATTATGGAGCTTAGGACCAAATTTTGTCGTCGACTCTTCATGTTACGTTATATCACTTTATGTCACTCAATTTACATTATATGGGTCAACGCCCGGGCAACGTATGGTTAGTCACCCATACGATACCTAAAGCTTCGCCCACTCGTCATTACTCACTTCGTGGAGATGCGGGGATTTTTGCTCTCAGTCGATCTACTGATCCTCCCCCGCCGCCCTCTGAAAACTTTCTGCACCTAACGTGGCTTCACAACGCCGTTCAGAAAATTAAATTCCTGAACGGCGTTACCCTGATCGCGTGATGGTGCCTTCGTTTGGCCGTTCTACAGGCTGACCAACGCTGGAAAGAACATGAAAGACGTCACGCCGATCCTGCCCAAAAATAGCGTTCCGAGTACGGTCACTACCGAGAAGAAAGAAGAAAAGGAAGAAAGAAGGAAAGAAAGAAAGAAAGAAAGAAAGAAAGAAAGAAAGAAAGAAAGAAAGAAAGAAAGAAAGAAAGAAAGAAAGAAAGAAAGAAAGAAAGAAAGAAAGAAAGAAAGAAAGAAAGAAAGAAGTGTTGTCTTCGGGCGTCGTTGTGGACACGAGGCGTAGTAAAAGGATATAGAATAATTTACTGAAGCTCAGATACTCGCATGCCACACAGGCTACTCAAACGCCACAGAGGCGAACAGCGCGAGAGTCTGTCCAACGCCGTGGTCGTCTTTCACTGCTTACACCGGAAACCGCACTTCCCATGGAAGCGCTAGCGATGTTCCCACATTCGGCCATTCTGATAACCTTAACGTCCTCGTTAAGGCAATCTCGACAAAGTTTCTTAACTGATCCACTAAGTACCCATCCCCCCCCCCCTCAAAAAAAATAAGTATGCCTACGCCCCTGGTCAGGCACACCTACGCCAAGCTCCTCTTGCCGTCCATTTCCTCATTTGGGAACGGCTCCTGAATTTTCTTATCACTACGAACACACGAATGCGATGTCAAACTCACTCGGTGGTAATGTTTGCATAGTATACCATATATAACATTGTGCGTGGACAGAAAATGTCAAAATTTGTGGCAGAAGACCATGCTCCGTTATCTTCGACGCAGACACGCATCCAGGGAGAACGGAATAAAGCCCGCGCGTCAGAGACTCCGCCTGAGGTGTCACTGACGACGGTTGATGCGGAATGCTGTGTTCCGCCGCAGGAGGAGTTGCGCAAAGCGAAATTGGAAGAGGTAGAGAAAAAACGACTTGGGATTTTCCTAGACGAAACGCAATGGAGAACGAAAGGAAATCAAAGAGCAGTGGTTTATTCAGGGAGGATACGGCACAATTTTCTGAACTTCTTGTCCGAACACAGCTCAGTGTCTTCGGGGAATGGCAGGTGGAAATAATATTTCGGAGGAGAGAAAGGAAGTTACGCCGCCTACGGACGCTATCTGATGCAGATGACAAGCGTTTCTGCTAACGGGTTTTCCCCTTGAGGCGGCGTGGTAACTGGGTGGTAAATTTATTCTTACTTCTTCAATGACCAGCCGATTCGAAAACTATTTAGGTAAAGCGCTTTCCACTGTGTAGATGACTTGTACTGTTATACTTCGGTGGTGCAGGCTGAGGCATTTATTTTATGTCTTTTTTTTTTGAAGCCTCAATATAATTTCTGTGTAGATGACTTCGGCAGTAGTGCCTGGTGAAAGCTACCGTAAAATGCATTAGGGTGGAATACACGAGCAGTTAAATTCAGACATGAAATAGACAAGGTGACAAGAGATACCATAATTAAACTACAATTACTCAAATAAACTTAATGTTCCGTGGAGACTCAAGCTCAAAGGACGTGAAACTGACTTAATGAATTTTTAGAGGGCAATAATAAAGCATTGTTCGGTGGTTTACCTTCTAACCAACAGCACTCGGCTGCAATAGAGGCATGCATGTGGGGGAGCCAGTTGGCGCTTACATTGTCGGTTCTGTGCTTAAAGGGCCCCTGCACCCAAATTCACCCACGTAGTTTTACGTGGCACCGCATGCCTTGCATCGTCGTGGGATGAGTGCAAAAAGAATTTCGGAGGTACATGCATGCAAAAACAACTTATTAAATTTCCAAGTTCAAAATAAAAGATGACGAGAGAAATTGGCGTAACCTTTCGTATTGCACTCCTCACCCAGTGATGTTCCCAGCTGTTTTTGTCTGCTTCGAGCCCAAAACACGGCTTACTTTCTGCTGTACCGGAACTCTGCAGCACACGGTGCCCTTCCTGCCGCAAGCAGTCGGCGCACTTTCTGATAGATTATATGCCGCACAGTTTAGGAGACGACTCTATGTTGACAAATGGGAAGAGAAAACGCGCCATAAACGATGAGCTGCTGCGACTGAATTGATTTTGAACGCAAGCTACCACGAGAAAGCGGAGCGCGATGCGTTGTTATGCAAAAAGAGAAGGCGTCGGAAGTTCCATGGAAGCCCCCGAGACCGACCTTACACGAAGACGGCAGCGACGAGGGCCATGCGAGAACGCGGATGGAATGCCTTGGAAGGAGAAACGCGCGCGCGCACCGTCAGCATTACCGGTGCCACAGTTACACAAAAATTTAAATTGATGCACAAATCGGTGTCTTTTTCACAACTCGAACAACCACTAAACACACCACAACTTGTTAATTCCTCCCGACGGGGACGTCGCAAGCGTGCACAATATATTCTTTATTTCCAACCAGTCAAGTTGAACAGCATAAGCTGAACGATACACTTGCGGCAGCAGGAATCGATGTACGACGCAGCAGTGAGCACGAAAACCCACTTCAGGAATAAATTAAAACTCCAAACGCTTTGTGTTTCCCGATTTCACCGGCCATAGCAGTCATCAAGGCCCATAGCAAGCAAATCACCGATAAGAACGACGTTCATTCTTTGAGGTGCAGGGCTTCTTTGAGAACAGTCTTTTATAGGAGGAGCTATGGAGCGGCGTTTTGGGGAGAGTGAGTGTAGATATTGGTGTTTCTCAAAAGGCTGCAAACGTGATGTAAATTAGTGCTTTTTAAGCTAAAATACTTTACAGCGGAGCTGCTGAACTTTTCGTTTGACCGCGTGAATCGTACAGGAACTCGGTCGCTAATGTGCCCATGAAATGGTGAAGCCCCGCTATGAGTACAAGCATTTATGGGAACACCATGAGTGCGTCACTGGTAGTAAAGGGAGGTCAGGGCGAGGAGATGTGACGTGAGAGTGATGAGGAGGGGAGGATACTGTGCTGTACATTACATATAGCCATGTAATGTATAATACAGTATAGCAATGCGTGGAAAAGGGAAGTGAGCGGGAAGTGATGTGAGGGCGCGGAGGAGGGAAATGGGAGGGTAGAGGCAAAAGCACAGAACGCCTTTTTACAATATGGTACAGAAAGTGGGTGGGAAAGCGCAGTGTTGGATAGGCTGAGCAACGTAAGGGTGAGGAGGAGGGAAAGAAAGAGGGGAGAGGGTGACGCATGTCATAGCCATGTGCAGTATTCTATAGCGATGAGGCGGGTGAAAGAAGTGAGGATGAGGAGGAGTGATGTGATTTTGAGAAGGAGGGAAATGAGCGGGGAGAGAGTAAAGCCCAGCATGGTCTTGGAAGTATAGCATAGCAAGGGGTAAGAAAGGAATGGGTGAGGGTGACGGAAAGGGGGATGGAAACGCCACCAGCTCCGCTATTTCCTCAATCTTCGCACAATTGCGTGGCTGCCCCATTTTCGGGGAGAAATGGGTGGACTTCCACCCACGTGAACTTCATAACTGGCGCATTAGCTTTACTTATGGAGAATAAGAAAAGCAGTCGAGATGCGAATGTTCTAGGCTTTGTACGTCCTTCAAGAGTGCATTTACCAAGGCTTACACACTTAAGAGCCCGATAACCAAATGAAGTATGTCGAAACTTAAACGCATCAGACAGTTACTACAAAATGAGTACTGGCAACGTAGTGGTGCGAAAATGGTACGATAACACTATCCTCTGGCAGCTAGTAAAGAGACAGAAATTGCTCAACGACTGGAGATAGACGAGATACCCAATAGGTGAAGACATTGTTACGCTGTGAAGATGAACACAAATCGATTGCTTCGGTAGGCGTGTATAATAGTACACTATTAAAATTACTGAATGGCTACCGATAATAGAACAGCGACATTGAGTGCAGTGGTCATATTGGGGGTGTGACATTTAAAAAGTTGTGGATGCAAAGTATAGGGTTGGCTTGTGGAACACAGGCGTAATTGAAGATCGCTCTCTGAGGTTTCTCTTTTTTAGTGGACACGAAAAGGGTGTTGGTGCTGACCATAGTTGAATCTCTCCGCCTGCATCCCTCGTCATTATTCATTCGACAAACACGGAACCTCACCTCTGTCCTCGTCACATCAATGCCTTGACGCCGCACATGTGAATCTGTGTGTGCTCGCTCGTGTTTGCATTCCGCAGTATCTTGATAATATGGTAGTGCACAATCAGAATTGCACATCACAGTGGTGGCATGTGCGGTGCATAACAAGAACCACAGCAATGAATTTCAACTTGCATAGTTTTTGTATAAGAACTGTACGCATTGCATTTCACAATATCCTCTTGTCACATTGATTTCTAAGACATGCAGTGTATCTGCACGGTCTTAGTTGTTAGGCCAAATGAGTTAATACTGTAATGAAATTTACGCAGTAAAATTGCATGACAAATCTATACTGTTGGTAGGATAGGCGTACATGCTGTATTTTTCTTGATTTCACCAAGAAATTACTGAGCTTTCAGTTTACCAGATTAGTTGGCAAACAACTTTTGGAAAACACTTTGGGAGCTCAGCAATATAGCTGACTTTGCCCCATTGAAATGTCACCAATACAACCAAGGATCTTAGGTGATGTTAGCGGAATGTAAACATTTTAGGCACACCAACAAATTGACAACGTTTGTGTAGAATGGGTCGATGAGAACCTTTACAACTGATGACCTGTAATGTCAAAGATTGTAGTACTTAATATGAGGAAGCGGGTGTAAAAGATACATTCTCATAACAAGAAATCCCGTGGCATAGTTTTCACATACCATTACTTGGGCGCAACACTAAGAAAACTTGTGCTAGTGAGTGTCTGGAACATCGCTTCCTGACGTCAGTTTGACACTCAGTGAGGTCCTTCATGCAGCACGAACTTGGATTTCACGACCGATGAAAATATGTGGAGTGGTTTGGCAGGAGCGCTCCCATTCAGCCTCGTGCGCACAGTGTTCGACCAGATGGCCGTGCAGAGGTTTATGGCCGCCAAAACACTGCGACAGGCACAGGGGTAAGTGCTACCGTTTAGTGAGCCAACGTCTTAGAGTGGCGTTGAGGAGCATCATGATTGTACCCTGAGTGGTTGATTAATTATGTGAAATGTCTGTCAGCAGTCGTGAGAGAAGAGCTTATTCTTCGCCAAAAGGGGCACTATGTTGCTGATGTAACCAAATTTGTAGTTGTATAGCTTCTAAGATCATGTACAAAAAACTTAATCAACTTACCCATATGCTCGCGCCGTGCTGGAACCTTATGTGAGTTTTAGAAGTTTCGGTCAGCGATGATGGCCAGCCCCTAGGAAAAAGCCAGTTTGCAGGCATTGATGCTTAGCAAGCGCTTGTCCTGTCTTGACGATATTTCGTTTTCGTTTAGTGCACTATGGTTTTGATGCACTAAGTAGGCGTCCGGCTGCCGCAAATGGCACTGTGACAAAATAGAGCTAGTCAGGTGTCGTGCCGACTAAAAATATCCGATATGATTTGCCGAATAATTTTCTCTCAGAGTAAGCCAGATTTAACTAACGTTTCAGTGCGAAAGCATTAATGCTCAATGAAGTGGGAAATGCGGTGTCGGGCATTGATATCCAATATATACGAAACACACATGACCAAGTGATGACGTCACCTTTCAACATCAATGAAAATCGGCCTGGCCAACAAGCGAGAATTTACTTATCCCATTTTGAAAAATTAGTTGACCCACATTCAGGGCTGACCTGGACTTGTTCCAAAATTTAATTGACCTATCACTAAATTGAGGCGGTCCGCATCTAAAAATTCAGTTTGCGAGTTCAAAAAGAAATGGGTGCCCTTACGTTCATTCAAAGCCGATGTGTTCACAGATAAGGCTTTCTTTGCGTACCCCCACATTTGAGCAACCAAGCTTGAAAATTGAGTTCAGCCACGTTGAAAGCCGATCTGGTTCGCTCTCAAATTGACAACGTCAACTGATAAGATTGGCGTTGCCCAATTCGTAAATGGAGTGCGCCCGCGTTCCAGATAGACTTCGCCCACTCCCAAAATTGACACTGACCAATTCTAAAATTCAGGCACTCCACTCTGCCAAGTGACTTTCCCTAATTCAAAAGACAGCTAAGGCTGGTCGCGGCAGCCCGCGATGCAGCCTGAGTCCAAGGCGTGCTGGGCTGATGGCGGTTTTCCTTGGCAGTACCCACCCTCAAAAATAACTTCGCTGAATTCGAGCACATGACCATGGAATCACGTGATGTGACCGTCACATGGCCAAGTAAGGACAATAGGCTGCTGGTCGCGTGACGAAGTGATGACTTCACGGGAGAATCGCACGTCACGTGGACGCCGAAATAGTATCGACGCCAATAATGTCGACACGGGTAGACACGCCGCCGTCTCGCTGGCCGTGCCCGTCTTCTCAGCGTCTGTGTGCTTCGTGCTGCTTTCACATTCACTGCATAAGAAGAGATGTAAGTGCCTCTGTAACTTTCGATATAGTCACTCCACCGTAATAGTAAACTCGTATTTTTCGGATATACCATTGTTCATTTCACTTAGGTCATGTCATTGTGTCTACAGGCATCGGAATGGCAATTTTTTTTACCTTGTTGCCTATCAAAAGCATCTACGCAATTTTTTGTTAATGAATGCAGTCCCCACTGTTAAAGGGGTGCCGATTTGGCACTGTAGGAAAATCACTTAAATTTTTGTAAGTATTTCTCTGCCGGTATTGCAACAGAGGGTCACGTTTATTAGACAGGCAAATTGCCAAAGTGTGCCATACAAAAGGTTTTAAAAGATAAAAGCCACAGTTTTGCCGCAATGGTGAAGCGAGTAATACGATAGCAACAATTTGAACCCTTAAGCGAATTAAAGCTACCAGTTAAATCCTTTGGTATCCGACCTGGCGTAATTTAACAAAAATCACGGGGTGCCTTATGCATTCAGCTAAGACGAAAGCCATCTTCTTCTACGTCGGGGCAGTGACCCCTAGGCTCTTCACCACTCCGCGGGCCTTCTGGACACGCCAGACTTCTTTTGTAGTTCACTGATCCTAAGAGCGCCGTTCCACTTGCCCTTGTCCCTCAGATAGAAGGCTTGCATTGCGTATGACCACGTGATCGCTCAAATGCGCGTTCTCCGGTGCCGGCTTCATGTTGGTGTTGGCGCGCGAATGAGAAAAGCAGGTGATTGACTCAACCTTAACATTGAGTTTACTATCGTGCTTTTCTATGCAGAGGTCTCTTCCGACCTTATCTCTAGAGAAAAAAAAAGGCTTTAGATATATTCTGCGTTCTCGCGAGAACACAGAGGTTCTCAATATGTGAATTCGCGTTCCTGCTAGTATTTCCGCATGGGTTCAAAACGCCAATGTGAACGAACACAAGCACCCTGTCACAATAAAGTTGTGAACTTTGCAGCCTGCCTACGCGGCCATTGCATTAGATATCAAGTTGGATTGCATATAGCGACGCACCTGATTTACTTCGTGCCATTTCATTTGCAGTGACATGAAGCTGTCGCATCGCTTTTATTACAATGTGTGTACAGTATGTCTCATTTTCTCTCTGTTGCATATGTACCTTCTCACATTTCTTGCGCACCCGGCTCGTAGCCGTCATGCGCTTGTAGAAAGGATTTACAGGATTTATCTTCGCAGGATATCCGTGGTTGGTCCTCTCTTCGTGTTGTGCTTCTTCACTCTGGGAGCTATGACTGGTATAGCTGTCATTTACTGGTACAGAGATTGCAACCCGGTCCTTAGCGGCGTCATCAAAAGTTTTGACCAGGTGACTGCATGGTTCACTTAGACGAACTCATGTTTAATTATGCATGTGCCTCATGTTTAATTATGCATGTGCGAAAAAAAGCATGCAAGTGAAATACGATCCATAACGGGACATTTTGACAGTCTTCTACCAGTAATCACAGATAAGTGCTTTTAAGGAAACCGATATTATATCACAGCACTTTTCCCTAAATACAATTAAACAAAATTTTTTGTGTATACAAATCATGCGGGACATGCTATTTTTTAAAGCCGTATTAGAATGAGAGATATCGTAAATAGAACAAGCTCATTCACTGGTGCTGTGGCCGTTGTGCCAGCACGTGTGAAAAAATATGTACTCATGGATATAATTTGTACAGAGAAGATAAAAACGTAACAATTAATAATGAAATGCGTTTTCTGCATACCTGATGGTATCTTTCGTCAGTCACCCTATGTGCATCCGTTTCTTTCGCATGAATGTTACCTAATTATTCTTCGAGGACAATTTTCTATCAAGCATGTCGTGCTGATGATAGTCGTGCTCTAGGTGTGCTGGGGAAAACTGTCCTCAGACTGTCCTCAAAGAAGAATGATCTGAATAAGTAGGTAAATTTTTTAATTAACATACATTTGGTGCCTTCATGATACCTTGCCGTGTGATGTGCCCTTTTCCACCAATCAGCAAGCATTCATAGTCATTTGTTTGCACACAATCAATGCAGTCTTCTTTTGTGTCGTACTCACAGATCGTCCCACATTACATGAAAGAAAGGCTGTCTGAGGTGACAGCACTACGGGGTTTATTTCTTGCTGGACTTGTCGGTGCTTCCACGAGGTAAGATTCGCACTGTTGGTTTTAAAGATGTGGTTACCTACTTTATTCATAGTCATCGAAAATTGCGGCTTCCATCCAACAGGTGGTGTTTTGGTTATCACATACATATCAGTTAAAACATTTTAAATACTGCTCTTCTCACGTAATCGGGATTATAAAACTTACATCAAATATGGAGCAAAGTAAGGGCATCAGCAAGCTATTTCTGTAGTCGTTGGCACACTATGGTTAGCTTTATGGCCCTTAATAGCGAATATTTCATGATGATGCTTCTAACCACGCACACTTCAACAGCTGAACTTCACGTTGGCGTGTCACGAGCGAACGCCTGCATGGTAACCTCGTGGTGTTTTAGGCTGAATGCACGGAGTTCACAACAGTACACCACAAAGTACACCACATTGTGCACGCATGTGTTCTACTCGGCGGATCTTGTACCCACATGAACCTGCCTTACGTCGAAATGAAATCAGTACACATCCGGAGCGGCAAGGACTATGGAGACGGCAAGTGTGTAACCTACTCATACAAGCTGCAGCGTATCCTGTATGATTCGACCTTCGAACAGAGTGAGATCATGCATATGTTCTATGAGGGGCTATGAAACACTGTAGCCTAGGTCTAAAATATTTTATGTGAAGGAACTAGAAAGTACAATTCTGGATTTAAACCAGGGACGCAGATTCCGTAACGCGCATTCAAACTTTAGCATTTTCACTTTAAACTTGCGATGAGTTTTATTGACGATGTCTTGATAACAGAAATGGTAATGTGTTTTCGCAAAATTATATACTATGTAAGAGAAATACAAAAACAATAATTACAGCACAAACATAGCTGTCTTCCTGAGGCATGCGCGCACGTGTCGAGTATCCCTTATTCATCATGAGCTCCTACATTTCCATTCTCAAGTGACAGCGGACTGATAACCGTCCTGAACATGTTCTTGGACACTATATAGTGCAAATGGGAAGAACATTATTATAGTGACAGTATAGATCGTCATGTTCGCGATTTCATTAACGTATGCATCTTTATACTGCGTTTGAAAGTAACTGGTGCGTGGCGCCGCCAGGAGGTAAAACTTTCGCACCACTGAAAGAAGTATTTCGGCGCAAAGAAGTTCACCTTGTATTTTTAAATGAAAATGGTTTATTTGCAGAAAAAAATTAAAAAAGCTTTGCCTAATTGTCAAAGAATCAAAGAACTGTCTAATCTTATAATCACTGTCCTGCTTCCCATAGTAAGTGCGTGTTTTCTTGGTTTTGCTGGAAATTTTCTGAAGCCATATTTTGTTGATAGAGTGCGTGAGTAGGAATCCTGTAGTTTATGAATGTGTTAAATCAGCTTAAGATAATAGACTTCCTAAGCGACAGAATTTCATGTTTAAGAAAAAACGGCGAGTGTCTAGGTCCTTGGCATCACTTTTATATTTTTCTAATATTTGGAGCACAAGTTTCTGCAGAATTAATATTCTATCATAACTGGCCTAAGCTGTTCTCCATGCCAGCATTTCGCATAGAAGTTTCGAGTAAAACAAGCTGTAATACAATGGTTTAGCCAACCATGAAGGAAGGAGGAAGGCGATCTTACTCAAACATCCTACAGGACGAGCTAAATCTGCCAAGAGACTATTTACGTGAGGTGTTCATGATAAGTGCTCGTGAAACCAGACTCCCAAGAATTTTGTGTGCTGACTTGTTCGAGTCGCTGATCTTTAAAAGAAATTACTGTAATATCACTGATCCGCTTCATAATGGGTCTGAACATAGTAAATTTTGTTTTTTGTGTGTTTAGTTTGTTTTTCGTTAGCCAACCTGAAAGTTTCGAGAGGTATAGATGTGTTGATGCTTCGACTTCCTTAATGATGGAGCCTGCGAAAAATATACTTTTGTCGTCAGCGAACATTTCACTTCCGGGTGTGTACTGAACCTCTGTAATATTATTTATATATAAGAGGAAAAGCACGGGGCCCAAAATGGACCCCTGCGGAACTCCTTTCTTTATGCTTAAATGCTCAAACTTTTCACTGTCTATGCTGACAAACTGATGTCTTGATAATAAATAGCTTTTCAATAGGTCAGAGACTACTCCACGAATTCCATAGCGTCTTAATTTCAACAGTAAAATATCATGGTCAACAGAATCGAACGCTTCACAAGCAAGTCTAGGAGGGCACCCAGTGAACATATTATTTGCAATATTTTATAATATGCGACTTTGTACGTTAACTAGTGCTTCTTCCGTGGTTTTATGTTTGCGAAAACCATATTAATGCGGTGATAACATATTGTATTTCTCAAGATATTTCTTGAGGCGCGCATTTATACATTTTTTTATAAATATTTGTAGAAGACAGGTAATACGGATATTGGACTAAAATTAATTAATTCAATAGTGTTGCCACCTTTATGAATGGGTGTAATTTTGGCCAGCTTAAATGTTGTTGGGAAGCTTGCTGTCAGAAAGGTATAATTTATAAGATATGCTAATACGGGGCTAAGTACAGATGCCACGACTTTAACTGGAGCCACCTTCACGTCATCATAACTACTAGCAATGTTTGTACTTAGTTCTTTGATTTCTCTGTAGACTTCTTTTGGTAATACTTCGGGTAGTTGGAAAGAGCTCATATCATTACTTGATCCATTTTCAAATTCTGTTGTATCTTCGCGATTAACCGCCCCATTTACAAAGTATTGGTTAAATACATTCGCCTCTTTCGTGCCCTCTGGAATGATATATTGCCGACTATTACTTGTGTAGGTGTACTTGATATTACTGTTTTCCCAGTTAAGAAATTTATTTGCTTCAATAATATTGCTGGTCGTAATTTTATGCGTGAGAAGGTGACTTTATAATGGGCAAGTTCAGCCTTCCTAGTGTCACTATTTAGCTTGTTGCGGAATTGCTTGAATTCCAGCAGTATTGCAATATTTCTAGTAGCAAGAAATGTGTGAAAAAGTGTGTTTTTCTGCTACATTCGTTTCGAGAGGTCACTCTTTATCCATGGCTTCCAGTTCTTACCCTTTTTTTGTTATTATTTGTTATATCAGGAAAGCACTATTGTAGAACTCAAGGAAAATAACTAGAAACGTATCATATGCGCTATCTGAATTCCATTGTACATAGACAGGTGACCAGTCACCATGTTCAATTAAATCCGCAAATTTAAGCAGTGATTTGTAACTGATACATCTGTACCGCATGAAATTTGGGCGTTTATCTTTATGCAGCAGGTTTTGTGTGGAAATGTAAATAGGTAGGTGGTCACTCACATCTGAGCACACTGTTCCCGCAGTGTAATCGTACTATTTAGGCTTTTTATACAGATGTCAAGTGACGTGGAGCTATTGTGGGTACTATGTTTAGAATTTAGAATGGCATTTTGACATCCATGTGATGCTACAAGGTTTTTCAAAATAGAGAGTATACAAGTCTTCACTCATCTTACTGATATTCACATCACTCATGATAAAATATGTATTTTATCTCATTAAAACAGTAGGGTTGAGCTGGGCTAGTTGGTGAGATATCATTTTAACATATGGTGTAGTAGCGCAAATTCGACGGGGACACAGAGGACAAGAAAAACACGACACTCGCTACACTCGCAACTAATTTTATTTCAGAAGCAGCACTTCATATATAACCCAAATCCCTAGCGACACAGAAAAGAACTACGAACATAGAATAATTGCCAAAAAAAACCTTTTTTCAAGTGATAGTGTACACGGCAGATAAGCTTATACACCTTTAGATGATATAACAAAGACCGCGCTGGGTATCATTAAGAACGTTGGCGTAGATTTACGTGCCTGAACACGTTGGCGTGGATTTACACGTTCTTGTCCTCTGTGTCCCCGTCGAATTTGCGCTACTACACTCATTAAAACAATACAAGGGTTGTTCCAGTTGACTGAGAAAATGTCGTTTAAGCCCCCTGGGGGGTCAGTATACCACGACAAGTGAAAAAGGAATTTGTTTCTATTGGTAGGCACTCTATGTCACCATTACTTGTACATAGATCATCAAGAATTTGAAAACAACATCGCTGCTTGAACTACATAAACACCCCTCCACTCCTTCCTGCGCGATCCCAGCTTACTACATCATAATTTGTGAACACGGGAGACACGTTAGTATTACACAGCCATGTCTCTGTAAACAATACTGTATCGATGTCCGTGTGAAAAGAACGCATAAATACATCAAGTGCGTGGTGCCTGTTCTTATTACCTCTCTTGTTTGGTGTACTATGGTAAAGGGGGCATCGCTAATTATTGGTATTGTTTTAAATGCGAAGCATTTCTTAGCGAACTTCGGCGACATTGAGCGTATCTATCTATCTATCTATCTATCTATCTATCTATCTATCTATCTATCTATCTATCTATCTATCTATCTATCTATCTATCTATCTATCTATCTATCTATCTATCTATCTGTCGCCTACGACTTTGTGCTCTCCTGGTTTTATCGTTAATGGGATTTATACCAAAATTGGTATGGCATAACAAGACTGTATGACGAACATGATTGACTGGTGATATCATGAAAAACATGAATAACTAGTCATGAAAAGTATGATTCACACGCAATGGCCATAGTGCTCCTGAGGCCGTTTTCTTAACTTGATATATCCAAAAATTGGTACGATGAGACATGTCTGCATGACCAACATAAATGATAGGTGGTAATATGAAAATCATGACCTGCATGTCACGTACAACATGATTTACATGCCACGCTCATGGCACGCTGACGGCCGTTTCGCTAGCTTGATAAACACCAAATTTGGTATTGCGTGACGTGACTGTATGACGAACGAAAATGCCAGGTTGGTCATATGGAAATCATGACCTGTCATGTGCAACATGACTTGCATGCCACGCTCACGCTACTCCCGTGGTCGTTTCGCTAGCTTGATATGCACCAAATTTGGTATTGCATGCCACGCTCACGGTACTCCCGTGGCCGTTTCGCTAGCTTGATATACACCAAATGTGGTATTCAGCGACGTGATGGTATGACGAGCATAAATGACAGGTGGTAATATGGAAATCATGACGTGTCATGTGCAACATGACTTACATGCCACGCTCATGACACTCTCGTGGCCGTTTCGCTAGCTTGATATACACCAAATTTTTAAGGCGAAAGCGTTTATTGTCTCATGCTCATGTCCATCCGTCCGTCCGTCCGTCCCTCCGACCGTGCCCTGGCACGCTGCCAGGTGGGCGCCGGGGCGCGCAAACGGACGCCGGTCGCGTTGGAGTCTACAGCACTCGCGCTTTGCTCGCGTTGCGTCGCTGTGCCCAGCGTGTCTAATCATACAAGGAGGGAGACGCGCACATCGCCTTCCATTCTGACCGACCCCGTCTCAGTGGGCACAGGCGTTCGAGGAACACACTTTAGAATTTACAAATTGTCCGTCAATTTAAACGCCAGAACGCGGATGGCGTTTGCACGATGCGCAAAGCGCGAGAATACGAACGCATGCGAGAGAGAGAGAGAGAGAAAAACTTTTATTTTCATTGAGGAATGTCGGGTGGGGCTCTCAGTCCAGAGCTCCAACAGTTGCTGCCGCGTCCCGTGCCCGACGGACCAGCGCCCGCTGGCCTCTCGGGCTTTCGTCACGCAGCATGGCCTCCCAGTCTTGCAGGGTTGGAAAAGGGGAGGAGATGGGGGAAGGCCTGGCAGGCGGACGCTGACATTCCAGCGTTACGTGAAATAACGTTAGGAACCGCTCCGCAGCCAGACGAAGGCAGTTTGGTCTCGCGTCTCGCTGCCATTCGAGGTAAAATATTAAAAAAGAAAACACACACACATTCCGTTTGTGTGCCATCCCATTGAGAGTGTAAAAAAAGAAAGAAAAAGAAACAAATACACATGGCATAGTCAGTCGAATGGCCACAAGCTTTCACCGAACACACTTTGGAATGTACAAAGTGTCCTTTTGAGCGGCGTGATTGTATGACGAAGATGAGTGATAAGTGGTAATAGGGAAATCATGACAAGTCATGTGGAACATGACTTGCATGCCGCGCTCATGGCGCGCTCACGGCCTGTTTCGCTAGCTTGATATACATCCAAATTGGGAATTGCGGGATGTGACTATAGAGCGAACATAAGTGGCAGGTGGTAACATGAAAATCTTGGCATGCATATCATCTACAATGCCATTTACATGCCACGCTCATGGTGCGCTTGCGTCCAGTTCGCTAGGCTTGATGTACACCAAAAATGGTATTGTGCGACGTGACTCTATGACGAACATAAATGACAGGTCCTAACATGTAAATCGTGACATGCATATTTTGTACAGCATGATTTGCTCCTTGATGGCTGCTTCGCATTACATCGATTCCCACAGTGCGTGGGAATCTGCCGTTTTTTTTTTGTTTCTGGAGTCAATATATTGAATTCAGAAAAACCCTCGTCGGAAAAAAGTCCTTTTTTTCTCTTTCCCTTCCCCATTCTTTACCTAATGAGATCTAAATAAATAGTGCTTGTTATCCGGATTACATCACACATCTTTGCCCGCAAGAACCTTTTCCTCCACTAGACCATACAAATGTCCATTTTGCAGATTTCTTTTCGCTAAGGCTGCGCCAAGAAGCTGCTTGTTCTCTCGCATCTGGTGCTCGTTAATACAGGCACTTTCCGTGCACTCGTAACTGAAGTGACTAGAATGGATCCTCTGTTGCTTTGCTTTTGCGAGCACCGCATTGCGTTTGTTGCGTGAGATAAGCCGGGCCACAATCTTCCGTTCATCCCTTTTAGCCGTCGACACCCTGTGACAGATGTCGATGTCATTGCCAGATATGGGCTCACCCCACGAGTTCACCTATCTTTTTCACGACGACATTTGAGTCAAGTTCCGCTAGTGCACCCTTTGTCTCAAGATTGTTATTTCTTTATTATTGCTGAAGTTCTTCCATTTTCTTTTCAAGACAATAGTTCTCGGCTTTTAGGTTTGCCTTCTGAGAAACCAGTGCTTTAATTTCCGCTCTTAAGGGCCTTTGATAGCGGCTCCGAATTCTTTTACTTCAACGCATGTATCACAGCAAAATTTCAGGTTTTCTTTTAAGTGACCTTATCATGGCACGGACCCCCTTTCAAAATAAAAAAAATTAAAGTTGAGATTTCTTTCTTGTCACCCTTGCTCATAACGGGAACTTCCGCGAACAGATTACAAAACAAAAATTGTTAATCCGGCAGCAGTGCAAGAAAGCAAGGGAAGTAGTACAAGGATACCTCTTGCTTACCTGCAAAGAATTGCAGATGTGCTTCAGCCGTCTGGTCGTTTTGTGCAGTTTTGTTGGACAGTGTAGGAGACGAGAATTCCTGCGCTTATAAAGACAGCCGAGAATCAGCTGACAGCCTTCTGCGCATACTCCATGATACCCTGCTGCAGCAATCAGGCGAGCTGCGTCAAGACGCCGGTTCTTGATGCGATACAGGCCATACGTCGATGAAGGGCGGTTTTGTCGTAGCGTCGTACCAAAGGGTACATGTGGAAATTTCCTGCAATTAATTGCAGATGTGTTTTACGCGTATGGTCGCTTTGTGCACTGCTGCCGGACTGTTGTTTCGCATAGTCTGCTGTTGTTTCAGCGAAGAATTCCTGTTTAATATTACACTTTGCGTAATACTTGCCATCCCCGCTTTAGTCTAAGCTCATGCATATGCCAAGATGAGTTGAAACTAGGAGTATCGGAATACCGTGGAAAAGCCACGCCATGAGCCCGTGGCGTGCAGCCATGCGCGGCCTCACCGCAGCGCACGAACGTGAACCACCACAACGTATGGTTGATTGATAGGGCATCACTACTTTCCCGGCGCCTTATCGCTGTCGCCCTGACCCACCACTGCTTGTAGCGTAAGGTCGCGTGTACGTCTTCATCGTCTCTGCAGACCAAGAAATATCAAATTAAAAATGTTTCGCGACGTTTTCCGTGTTAAGACTCGATCATTAGACAATCTGGCTGGTAAACATTGTTTTCCTTTGCACTAAAAAAAACAGGTAGCATAAAAGTTGTTTATTCAGTTCGTTCAAGCCATCAATGAAATGAAGAACCTTCTCTCTCTGTTTGTAGGCTGTACAGAGTAAGTTTTGGCAGTATATGTCAGCAGCATAAGCGTGCGCAGGGTTCCCCTTCAGGGGGGGGCCGAAGGTTTGTTGTAGCGCCCCCCTACATATTATGTAAATGTATGGGGCTGGCTTTGCGCCCCGTTCTCGCCCCTCCCTGCCCCCCCCCCCCCCCGTGCGCACACTTATGGTCAGCAGTTTGCCATGTTAGATGACGCGATGTCTCAAATATCCACCAGAATCAGTTAGTTGAAAGTAGACTGGGGATTTAAGTAGCTGATGTTATCGGGGTGGAATATTCATTCTTGACAGCACAGTTTCGTCAATCGTCAACTCACACGCTGCAATATTCTACATCGACGTTGTCAAACCCTACGTGAAGCTCAATGAACAACGAGCCGTATTCGTCATGCGAGCATTAGGTAAGCTTTTTCTTGCTACTTGGTCTTTATCAAGAGATGTAGACTGCTCAGTATTCTCTACGTAAGTGCGTAAAAATGTTTAGCTCCATTACTTAGCGCTCCTTTAGCTACCCCGATCTTATTCGTAGCGAGCGACTCGCCACCCAGAACACCGTATGTGGTACCCTATAACCCCCCATAGCAATGTCCCATAAGTGAGATGAGTTGGTGTGCGTCTCGACGTGTTGTGTTGTAGGACCGGATGCCAGGGTCATAGCTATGGGGCTGCTTCAGCGGTTCGCTTTTTTGTTTGACCTCGTTTGCACTGCAACATGTCAGAAGCTGCACACCAAGCGTTCTCTTGTAACGTGGATTTAATGCCTACAGAAATTACCGGAGATGCCTTAGATCTTATCTATGCCGCGGTTTCCAAAACTTGAAAGCGCTTTAATTGTATGGTACGCCAGTATACAGCGTTCCATTGTTGACATCATGGGTGCAACAGACATCTACGCAATGAGGTCAAGATGTTCTAATGTCACTAATTTTATGTGCGTAAACTTCGTCAGTCATGGCAGGATAGCTTTCACCGCCATTTCTCACTCTTTTCACGCACTACAAGGTTCCCATAACCAGGCTTGACCATTAATGTTTAATATATTGCTGAGTCTTTCCCTCCTCCAGCTCTCCTCTGCTTGCGGATGTGACAAGAGCCTTTACCATTAATATGTATTCGTCGCGAAAGAGATAATTTCGTGCTGGTACTGTATGCGGCGACAGCGACTGTCCTTTAGACTATGCCTCCTTCTATCTCTGTCTTCCTGCTCTCTACTCTTCCAACGTCCCCCCGTTCTACATTGTAGGTTAGGTTAACCTCTCTGCCTTTCGCCCGTCGTCTCTCTCGCACTATCAATTTCCCTGTCTCCAAGAAAAGTGGCAGATGTCGATCACGCTGATGAGGCAAAGACGTTATAGACACTGCGTGACTGTCGCCGATAAAAGCATGGCAATAAGAAGCGTTCACGCGAAGAAATGGGACATTTTCTAAACGTGCATCTCTGTTCTTTATGTTCAGCCGTTGTGTACAACTGACAGGCACTCTTTATGAATGTTTTGACATTGAATGATTAGCAACGGAGAGGAAAAACTGGCGGCAATCAAGATTTCCAAACTTGCGAAATAAAGAACCGGGGGATCTAATACGGGATTTCACTCAAAGAAATTCTTGCTTGAGCAATATTTATGACTTTATATGTCTTCAGGTTTCAGGCGTTGTTTGATAACGTGAAACAAAGGTGCATTGATCGGTATTGCTCGCGTTAAAATACCGTGACCTAGAAACGCTGAGTTATGAATAATTTTATAATGCTAATTTTTTAGGAACGATCTATGACCCTAATGCGCGCGAGAATTAGGCGATGCAGATATGCTTCGCCGCTATACAGTTAAACTCGACTAAATATGAAAAAGGTGGTGGCTTTATCATTTGACGAAATCTTAGGGGCCATTAATAATGCGTTTGTGGGCGATCCCCTTTTATAGCAGTATAATTACTTCAATGTTAAATATGACACTTAATTCAGCGTATTGATTATGAAAGCTAAATGCCATTTTTTTTAAGAGTTCCATCACTAAGAAGGAAAGTTCAATTTAGAAGGTCAAGAAATTCGCAAAGCCGAAAAACAGGCGCTCCTTCAGTGCAACGTAATAGAAGTCAAGGAAAGGAAATCACATTCATGGATGTCCGAAGTTTGAGGGTCTGACAGTCTAACGAAGATTAAGAAAGTTACAGGATGATGTAGGGTAGATCATAACTTCAGACTGCTTTGTCTTGAAGTGGATTTAAATTAGAGTAATAATGTTGCAGAAGATTATGACAATCATATCATCGAACATTCATCGGGGTATGTTCACGTTCTAAATTTCACATCCCTTCCACTTTCACTCGCTTTTACATGACACCTAACAACCTTAGTATATCCAACAGCGGGTGGTCCTTGGTTGACCTTCCAACCGTTCTAACTCTCGCACCCAAGTCAAGAAAAAGAAAAATATGCGCTACGCTCGCAGTGGTGAAGTCACTGCTCAATGTTTCAGCTCCATGACCAATATTACTACTGCTGCACTTACAGCTTTTGCAAGCGGTACCATAATGACTCTTTTCGCCATAGCGGCACCACATATGGGAACAGCTGCACGGGTTAGTACATTCCTCACCATCTCCGTGTTTTGAGCCTTCCTCTCCTTTAACTGTTTCCCAAGAGATGTTATGTTTCCCGCAGCTGTTCTCTTCGTTTTACTCTACTGCATCTGGTCCATTCGCCGGACTCCTCCTTCTCGCACTCTCATCGCCGTGGGTGAACGCAAAGGTGAGCGTATCACGACAAAAACGACTCAGTTTTCTTCATTCGCGTTCTCTATCCAGGCTTTGGGAACAAGAAAGCTTGCTGGCTTGAAATGATTAATTCGTAAGGAAAGATCGCGCAACCGCTAATCATAACCGCTTGGCTCAAATATTTTAAGTAGATGACTTTTGTCGAAACGTTCCCTTAATCGGACTTGCATTGTTAGAATATTTACCATTTCCTTACGTAGTCACTGTCGACATTATGCGCTAAGTATCCGATTGTTTATTGTGACCATTTTTATTAGGTCTATCTCGACGAGTTTTTGTGTGTTTGCTTGTGTAAAAGCCGTGTAGATATATAAATTTACATAAAAATCAGTGCAATGCTCTAAGAATTATACTCGCACTTTCATATTGCAACTGCCTTGTGCGTCGTTAGTCCACTATCTGCGAATCAAAGCTCGTGTGCGGTCCTATTATCAATGATACAAACTGGCAATTAGGACAATATTCCAAGGCGCGCTGTTAGGGCGAGTACGCGAAAGGGTACTGCAACATTACTAAGCACAAACCAATGAACTCAGGTGAAAGAAAGTTTGATTTGTTAAATTAATGAAGTTGACATTACATATTGCCACGCGTGTTTTATTTTGATTTCACCCGCAAAGATTGTTATAAACGCTCGGCGCAGACCACACTACAATGTTTGCAAATGCTTCGGGTTTGCTTGGAATCAATCTGTGAAGATTGTGCGCAGGACGCGAACAGTCTATAATAGTTTATTCGAAAGCTTACGCGGCCACCAGCGATAACGCTGGAATCTTCGATACGACATGTGTAAAATCCGACGCGCTTTATCGCTTGGCAGATTATCGACGGCCGACGCTCTGTTCGCCGCTATCAGTGTACAGCGTCTATTGCTTGTAGTCTGCCTTTTCGTTTCCCGGGCACAGGCTCACCCAAATAAAGAGCTTGAACACGTCGACTGCTGCCTTCGTCAACGTCGCGACTACGTGACAATATGTAGCATATGCATATAGCGCGAAGCCTCTATGTACCTCCAAATGTGAATAGAAGTACATTGCTCGAACTCTCTCGGTTGTATGTGAGAGTGTTCTATAGACAACGTTTTTTTTTTTCATCAGCTCATATCGCATGATGACCGTTTTTTCGAATGTTTAGGGCGCTGCTTGGGGCACGTTGTCGGTATGCCTCTTTGCAACTGTGGCACGCAATAGGAAGGAGTGTTTCACCCGTTGCGCGTGCTCGCGTCTTCACTGGAACCTTGGACCGATGTCCAAACGAAACTTTAGGTGCCACAAGCGTGTTTCAACAACTCCTGCCTGACAGGTGCGCAATCATTTTTTTCTTCACTTTCATTCACCGCACAACCACGAAAAGTGACTGAATACCTTGTATTTAGCACTCATTTATCGCAGTTCAAGTATCATGGAATCATTTGCTACATCGCAATAGCCCAACGCTAGATTCGTATTCTGGTGTTTTCGACGCTCCTCATTGGGCTGTGCTGTTTTTCCTGCATTTTCATTATGATTGTTAATTATTATTATTATTATTATTATTATTATTATTATTATTATTATTATTATTATTATTATTATTATTAGTTCATATGCGCAGAAAAAAAAAAACACCGGGACACAGACGAAATAGGGAGAGAGCAAGCTTGCAACTGCCCCGTGCTGGGGCAATACGCCTGTATACTTCATTGGGAGGGGGAATAGATACAGGAAGTTGAGAGGAGGAAAGAGGGAGGAAAGATTATTACGACAATAAAAAAATGTAACAGACGGGGACAGAAATACGTAGCAGCACGGAATAATGTCTATAAACGTGAGGCCAAATCGGTTTCGTTTATGAACGTTAGCAGTGCTCGATGGGCCTCGTCACGGCGTCATACTCTCTCGCAAATAAACAATCATCAATAGTACCACACTTCCTGGCCTCGTATGTGTTTGCTTTCTCATTAGCTAGTGGTAATTGCGTTCCATTCTGTATTAATTTTTGGATGCTCAAGCATCTTATGCTCGGGGCAGTGTCCGTTCTGCGGCGTCCGCACCCATACTGCGCATGCGGCAACTCTCCCCCCTCTCCTCGCGTGAGCGCGATGAGGTGGGGTGGAGGAGGCGGCGTGAGCGCTGCCTCCGCTTCGTTTCTCCTCGACCGTTTCTCTCTCTCCGGCGCAGCTGTGCGCTCGTCTATAATGCGGTGCGCGTGCGCTCGCTCCCGTTGCACTCTCCTTCGCAACAGTGCTATAGGCGCTCGCGAAGCTGAACGTAAACGGCAACGCCGGCAAGCCATTCTCGAAGCTGCTAGGCTGCGAAAGCGCGCGTTCGCTGTGCTTCCGTCATTCTCTCTCTGTGCAACGGTGTGCGAAACGCCATGAACAACGTCAACGTCGGCGCTAGTTGCAGCGGCAGTGCCACCGCCGCGGAGCAGAGGAAGGCTTGGGAAGCCGAACGTAAACGTCAGCGTCGGCAAGCGGTAATTCAAACGCCTCGACAACCACCGTCTGACAAGTCACATAAGTGAAGCGGAAACTCGATGCGCACCTCCCGCGATGCTTTCGCATCCCATCATGGTTGTCCGTAGGGGGAGATCATGTGTATTTCTCTATCCTGTTGACCACATAGACGAGGCATCTGCAAGCGCTTTGCTACCATTCCCTGGCTCTTATTGATGAAGTTGGCGCTAATATTGAGATTCACTACTTCAGTAACAATGCCTGCTTCATATTTGTGTATATAAATATCCTCGGTTACTCATGGTTGAAGTGAGAGGCGAGAGGGCGTGATGAAATAGAAAAAAAAAGTTGTATTCTACGCACAGAAGGACAAATTATTCCTAACCAAAAGAAAAAAAAATTACGGGTGGCACGCATTGTACAAACCAATATAGGTGGACTCAACAGCGCAACAGGCTTGATGAAATGGCGTAAGATACATATGAAGTTCTTGGATCGTAATCAGATGAATGAAATTATTTGTAGGTAATGTTATTATTTTCTAAATTGCAATTATCATTTTCCTTTTGACTGTTTGTTTTGCCATCATTACTGCTCTTCTTCACATGTACAGATGCATTACAAAATCATTGGGCATACTGTGCTTCACTTCAATTGAATTCGCAGAGGGCATGTTTTCTCCCCTTTACGAGGTGTCCTTCTATTGGATGTCTTTCACGGGAGCTCTTCTAACAATATTACTTGGAACCGTGTTGAGCCTTGCGACAGGTGGGTATTGCAAAATCAAGTTTGCGCTACGAACGCGTAATACACGTGATATATTTACGAACTTGGCTTGTAGTTATGCTAGTGGGACACTTCATCATTGTAAATATGATAGGTGTGACTATTAACGCAATATCGTTAAAGAGCTCGTTTCGCAAAAATTCCGCCGTCGGCGTCGTTGGTTGGAAGCGAAAAATCATCATCTTGTGCGTGACCCAAAATCGAGTAAAATGTAAATAAAATAAATAATAATAATGACCGGGTCCGAGTGAGGATCGAACCCAGGCCGTCTGCATGAGAAGCAGGTGTTCTACCACACAGCCACGCTCCTGTTTGGGATTGCAGTCAAAATATCTTCCATGCTTTACAAACACACGCGTCATTCAGGCGTAACAATACAACATGTAATATCGCAGTAATATTGCGTGGTACAATCGTACATTGCCATCGGGCGTCACAACATGTGAATATCATAATGACATCATGGTTCAAAGCTGGCCGCCCATTGCAAAAGGCACACACGTTACTGCGCGTATTCCCTTAAGACCACGTAGTGGGTGCATAGCAAGTTCGAAAACAATTCCCGCTCGTAATTGCTCCTGGTTTAAAGCATGCTACCCATTACATAGTATGAACTAAGTGATTGAAGTACGCACTAGGGACAGGATATCGCTGTCGCGTTCAACTCCTACAGGCGAAGCTTAAGGGTCTCCCAATTTTTTGCGTGTCATTATGAAGCTTCTGAGACGTTTTTTTTCTCCTAAATCATCTGGCTACATATTAACGTACCACGCCCTGAGCTTATCGCTGCCTTTTATCGACTGCTGTCGTAATTGCATATTTTAAGAGAGAGAGAGAGATGGGTTTATTCACAGAAAGGCAGAGAGGTCGGCCTGAGCGATAGCATGCTCTAGCCTGCTACGCATATTTTAAGTTTCCCTATAAAGAGTACACAGTTTTTAACACGAAAGTGTTTTATGCCGGGGTCCTCTCACAGTGATCTTGCTGAAGTGAAGTAGTGTATTATGACCGTGAAATTCACGATTAGTTGCTTCAAAGCCTCGTTTCTACGCGTCCGTCCCATTCAGCGCGTTTCGAATAGGAAAAGTGCAATTTGGTCGAGCCGTTAACACACTGCCAGGTGGCGTTCTTACCCCTAGCATCGGCCTCGCTCATAGCATCCGTCCATTCAAGAAATAGCTCTTGGACGCGCGAGTGCTTCACGTGGCCGTAACTCCGCGTTCCCCGCGAAAAATCGCAGCCGGCCAATGCGGAAGACACGACGCGCGTTGCGTTTCCCTCTGGTCGGGCAGCGTTGTTCAATAACTCTAACATGCCGCGAGTAGACGACGTTAGCCCAAGTTCCGCGTCCAATCAGTGACGCTCTTCTAGCTGTCGCACCGTTTTCTATGATTCCACTCTCACCGTACAGCTACCACAAACACCTATGACCACAAGGGTTTGTTTAATCATTGATCATGGACGTTAGTCGTCGGGATCACCGTGGTCGGGATACAGATGTACCACCAAGCGTCAACGTGAATGCATCCACGTTAAACGGTGCTGTATGTCAAACGCCAACAGACATTGTGGAAGCTCTCTTATATCAATGTACAGTAACCATTCAACTACTTCTGTAAGGACAGGTTTCACTTTCGTGTTATACCGATTCCTATGACAGAGGGAACAACCATGCTTTTTTTATACTATGGCCATTTAAAATATTTTCGTAATCTTCGCGGTGAATATGTATGCAGTTTATTGATCAATCCGTGCTACTTTTGTTTTAAACGATAAGCAGCGTTATTTAAGCTGTAGAAAGTGTCAGTTATCATTTAAAGTGGTCCACGAAGCGTGTATGACGAAGTAGTCGGGTCACTATTTTCGAGAACAGGAGCTACTTTCAACGAACCTTGTTGCTTGCTTATGCGAGCTACCTAAATACTAGCTGGACCATTGAACTTTGCTACGTCAACTGCTCAGAGAGCCACGATGCAAATATTGTAACCGTTTAGATGAATATATGCTTGCTAAAGGCTTACGCGTCCGCACAGACATGGTAGCATGTGCCTTTTGCATATGAGCTCACAACATATGTACCATAAACAATGTTTTACATACATGATGTTTCCAATAATGGGAATGGACGTGCGCGGAGTCCAGTGAGCTGTACGCGGGTCAACTCGCTCAGTTGCTGCAGAAAAGGCAGGTAATCGGTGGTTTGGGTAAGGTTCTTGATGCCCGTAAATATACAACGTGTCTTTTGGCGTAGAAACCAGCGTGACAGTGGGGTCCTCGACTTTCAACGATGGGGCGACTCCGCAAAATATGCTTCCGTTCCAACCGCAGCAACAGGAGTCCCAACACAGCTGTTTGGCCTAGTTGGAATCGGTTCATCGGAAGCGGTTGATGTTGTTGAAGCATTTTTCACTTCACAGCACAAAGATGGTTTGGTATGTCATCCTTAAGTTGCCCGATTAGACCAAGAGATATCCATACTTTTTGCTTTTTTTGTGACCGTCTTTTCACGTACTTTCGCTATGTGCGGTTAGGTTGTACCAGAAGGGATTTGCGCTGTTTTATTATAGGATAAAAAGTCTTAGTATCCCGATACTAAAATCAGTTCTAGAAAGCACCTGTCCTATGTGTCCTAAGGAGAAAGCCTTTAATGGCTCATACTCGCGGCGTCCGACCGTCCGTCCGTCCCTGCCTTGGAACGGTGCTGGCTGTGGCTTCTCCCCCTTAAACTCTCTCAGCAATCACGTGATGGCACAGCGGCGCGCGCGGCAACGCTCCTTCGTCAGACGTCTCGTTTCAGCAGTCGAGTTAGCCAGATGGCTCCCAAGCGGCCCGGTGATGATTCCACGGCAAGCGATTCGGAGAAGCGTCCCAAGAATTTGAATTCCCCCCGATACCAAACGCCAGAAGAAGGAGGAACGAATGCGCATGCGGTGGGCTAAATAGACATGGAATAGTCAGTCGAATGGCCACAGGCTTTCGCTGAACACACTTTGGAATTTCCAAAGTGTCCTTCAATTTTTTCTCTACTTCGTCTCCGTGTTTTTTCGCACTTCTTAAAAATGAACAAAACTCTTTCCCATACTCGACATCCTGTTAGCAGATGAGGTCCCACTCGGTGCGTGCCTTACACTAATCTTCGCGAGGTAGGCGTGGCGTATTGTGCTAGGAGAGACTGATCAAAGTCAGTTTCCGCGACAATGACTAGCAGGCTATCGCTTCATCTGTTCGGTGTGAACAAAAAAAAAGTTCTATTGAGAGAAGCGGCAGTCTCAGCCGCCGCGGTAGTACAGTGGCTATGGTGCTCGGCCACTGACCCGAAAGACTCGGGTTCGATCCCGGCTGCAGCGGCCGCGCTTCGATGAAGGCGGTACGATAGTGGCCAATCGACTTAGTTTTAGGCGCACATTAAAGAAACCTCGTGGTCAAAGTTTCCTTAGTCCTCCACTACGGTGCCTGATAACGTTATGGTGGTTTTGGCTCTGATGACCCCTGATATTATTAAAGTAAACTACTTAACAATTTAAGAGAAGGGAGAGAACTGCAGCATAGACGTATTATAGCTTAATTTGATGGGCTATAGCGGAGCGTTGGACCCCTGGCTACGGGGCATGCTTGTCGTCTGCGCTTACGCAAGCATTCAAGCGTGTTGCGTATTTTTGTTTTGATCTTCATTTTGTATCAAGAGGTAAACTTCACTTTGTACAACGCGCTCAACAAAAAGTGGAAAAGAATGAGCTGGTTGATCCAGTGCGGGTTGGCTTGTGAACGGAAGTATCGCTCCATTATAACTTTTACTTTATATTACTAGACAGCTACAGCCAATTTAAAGGAGACATGCTTTCAAAGTTACACCTGTACCTCTTTTTTTCTGCTGCAGGCGGCGCCACCACAATCAAACAGAATCTGCACCTGACGAGTCCAATCTTTCTAAAGTTTTGGAGGAGCTTCAAGTTCTTTCAGCGTACAATTGAGGTCAGTTCTAAGCGGTGGTACATTTTCTGTTCATTGGCGTCGCGATGAAAGCTCGTCCTCCCTGCGTGGAGGGAGCCTAATCGTCTCTGCAGGCGTTCTAAATAACATTGTTCTCTCTCTCTCTCTGTTGGCGCATCGAAATGTGGCTCTTGGTTTTCGTTGAACGGAGAGCTAAATTCAAGTGAGACTATGAGCAGCCTATTGCTATATAGCTTCCATGCTTGTTTTCATACGATGTGGCATCTTGTCGTTTGTTTTCCTTATTACCATATCGTTCATTTACACCACCAAACACAGACTAAGCGTTACTCATCAGATGTAATATGTGCATACAATATTGCAGCCGCAGGGAGTTTGCTTCAGACCATGTTGTGTGAAAGTTGCGTTGCTGAATCCGCCTAAAACACGAACTACAAAACTTAGTGCAACTTGTTTTTCATAAACGGTATGTTAGGTGCTTTTGAAACGGCTATTTATTTTTTAGAAGATATTTCGTCATTTTATTGTATTTTAGACGGTAGTTTTTTTGACGGTATGAAAGGCGGTATGATAACATTTCGTTTGTAAATAATTTCGGAAATCGTAGCGTACGTTTCAGACGACACACTATAGAACAGTTCGTTTATGTACGATTAACAATGGCTTGACTGTTATAGAAATGTGCGATGCCGTGAGGCATCGCACAGATGTCGTGTATTGCGGTAAACAGAATTACGGCAAGTAGCGTATTTGAGCAATGTCTCATTTAGCATTCTTTCGGGTCGCCACCAAAGCAGCAACGGGCATGCTATATCTTGATTCCGGGCTAGTCTCTATGTTGACCCCTCGAGAATGTTACTATGTTCCGAGGGTGTAAAAGCTCGATGGTCCGTAGGCGGTCAATGCGGTACACTTGGCCTCCACCCTCGTTCCTGCTTTGATCTTCCCACTGCCTCTTGAGTGCGTGGAGATCCTGTATCACCCTTTTTATTACACGTTCAGCTTCTCTCCTGCCACTGGCGCTTAATGGAATTTTAGTATTAGTAAAATAATGATTTATTACCACGCACACATGGGAAATGTAAAGCTTACTGAAGGAAATCGATTATGATGGGGTGTATATGAAGCCCTTACACTAACCGTAGTACGGTACTCACTGGCAGAGAGGTTCGGCTAAACCTTATGCGTCATATACGCGGCCAGAGTTATCAGAATAAATTCCGCCCTGTGATTATGAGAGACATTGGAAACATAGTGTCACGTGGTCGTGACGTTGACGAAGGCAACAGTCGGCGAGTTAAAGAAGAAACTCTTTATTTTGGCCGAACTTGTGGCCGGGAACTGAAGGTCAATACACGCTGGCACTGAGACCGGCGAACAGAGCGTCGGCCGTCGATAATCTGGTCATCGTTGGGACGCACCGTCTTTTATACAGCGCGCGTCGAACTTTCTAGCCTTATCACTGTTGGTCGTGCAAGCTCTAGAATAAGCTGGTCGGTTCGCGTCCGGCGTGCAATCTTAACCAGACGATCTACAATAATCGCGAAGGTTCTCGAACACTAAGGCGTGGTCTGCGCCGAGCGTTACTGACAGTCTTTGTGGGCGAAAAGCGAATACAGTAAACGCGAGAATAAGAAACACGCGTGGCAATGCCCCCCTTCTGAAAAAGCATCGTCCCGATGCTTAAAACGGAACACGGGGAAAAAATGCATGCAACAATAAACAAAAACAATAAAGCAAGAAAGTACAATAATACAGCAATAGGTGCAGTGCTCAGGTTCGCTAACGCGCGTAGTACGGCTTAAGGCGTACGACATGGACGACTTCAGGTCGCGCACGGCGCCGTTGAGAGTTTGTAATGCCGTCCGGGACAACCTCGTAGTCCAGAGTGCCTAGACGTCGGAGCACTTTGTACGGCCCAAAGTATCGCCGAAGAAGCTTTTCACAAAGTCCACGTCGGCGTATGGGTGTCCAGACCCACACACGATCGCCAGGCTGGTATTCCACGAAGCGCCGTCGAAGGTTGTAGCGACGGCTGTCGGTCTTTTGCTGGCACTGGATACGCAGACGGGCGAGTTGCCGGGCTTCTTCGGCGCGCTGTAGGTAGGCGGTGACGTCGACGTTTTCTTCCTCGGTGACGTTTGGTAACATCGCGTCGAGCGTCGTTGTCGGGCTGCGTCCGTAGACCAACTTGTATGGCGTCACCTGTGTCGTTTCTTGCACGGCCGTGTTGTACGCGAAGGTCACGTACGGAAGGATGGCATCCCACGTTTTCGTGCTCGACGTCGGCGCACATGGCCAGCATGTCGGCAATGGTCTTGTTGAGACGCTCGGTGAGGCCATTGGTCTGTGGGTGGTAGGCGGTGGTCCGGCGGTGGCTCGTCTGGCTGTATCTCAAGATCGCCTGAGTTAGCTCCGCAGTAAAGGCCGTACCTCTGTCGGTGATGAGAACCTCTGGGGCGCCATGACGCAGGACGATGCTCTCGACAAAGAACTTGGCTACCTCGGCGGCGCTTCCTTTGGGCAGGGCCTTTGTTTCGGCGTAGCGGGTGAGGTAGTCGGTAGCCACGACGATCCATTTATTTCCGCAAGTCGACGTTGGGAACGGCCCCATGAGGTCCATCCCGATCTGCTGGAACGGTCGCTGAGGAGGCTCGATCGGCTGAAGGAAGCCTGCTGGTCTTGTGAGCGGTGTCTTCCGTCGCTGACAGTCTCGGCACGTCTTGGGAGAGGTACTGGGATCGATACCCAGCACCTCCACCAGATGTCACGTGGTCGTGACGTCGACGAAGGCAACAGTCGGCGAGTTAAAGAAGAAACTCTTTATTTTGGCCGAACTTGTGGCCGGGAACTGAAGGTCAATACACGCTGGCACTGAAAGCGGCGAACAGAGCGTCGGCCGTCGATAATCTTGTCATCGTTGGGACGCACCGTCTTTTATACAGCGCGCGTCGAACTTTCTAGCCTTATCACTGTTGGTCGTGCAAGCTCTAGAATAAGCTGGTCGGTTCGCGTCCGGCGTGCAATCTTAACAAGACGATCTACAATAATCGCGAAGGTTCTCGAACACTAAGGCGTGGTCTGCGCCGAGCGTTACTGACAGTCTTTGTGGGCGAAAAGCGAATACAGTAAACGCGAGAATAAGAAACACGCGTGGCAATAGTAATTCACGAGGAATTGCGTAATTTATGGACGGACTGCGGATATCAGTACGCTGCTAAATCTGATAAGGATAGCCTTCATGCCTTTATGAAGTACCCATATCCCGGTTTCTTTCCACATTTTCTCGTCTTTTTGGTGTTACGTCTCTTGTGGTCATACTCGTGAGTGGCTTTGAATGTATAATTCGAGAGGCATTATTATGCGTCCTGTCAGGGAACACGACTGCGATGTGGCTCCGGCTTCTAAGAGAAGGGCCGTAGATACCACCGAGACTGAAAACGTAGCCAGCAAAGTCAAATCCGAACTAAAGGACATGCTGGTCGCCATCAACGAAAGCATAAAACAAATGCAAAACACGCTAGGTGCGCTGCAATGCACTCTTAACACGCATAACGAAAGGATGACAAAGATTGAGTCTTACTTAGACAATGTAGTTGCACCAGCGTTCACCAGTGGCGTTCTCGCGCCCCCTACATCGCATGCACTAACTAATAGCGGTACACATCGATCCATATTGACAACCCGCGGCTCTCAGGGGCCAGACGATAGCAACGCTCATGATGGATCGCTCGGCTAGCAACTTTTACATATGACAAGGGAACTGTAGGGTCTATGCCAGAAAAAAGGCTCCCCTACAGCAGCACATTAGAAACTCAACAGACAAACCAAATATTATCCTGCTACAAGAAACACTGTGCTCCTCGATCTCCCTCTCTGGTTTTAACCCAATCGTCGCCCGAACGGAAGGCAGAGGTGTGTGTACGCTAGTCTCCAAGAAATTAACGTATATAGAACATGACCTGGCCCTCAGCAACATAGAGTATGTCTTTGTAGAGATACTTCCAGACTCCAAGTTAGGTCAAAGTATCTTCATCCTTAATCTCTACAGTAGCCCTAACAACCACAGACAAAGATTTAAGGCTCTTCTGAAAAAAGCAATGAACTTGGCAAACAACAACTGTTTAATAATCGGTGGTGACTTTAACTCCCCACACTCAACGTGGGGATATCACCACAACACTCGCAAGGGGGCTGACCTCTGGCAGGCCACACTCGACCTGAACCTAACACTGGTCACTGACAAGGCCTTCCCTACCAGATTAGGCACCTCAACTTGTAGGGACTCCATCCCCGACCTGACGTTCGTCAAAAACGTCGCGGACCCCATGTGGACAAACTCGGCCACAGATTTAGGCAGCGATCATTACTTGTTGATTTTACAGTTTCCAGTTCACCCACACCGCAAACAACAAAAAGAATTTGCTTGGACCGACTGGGATCTCTTTCGCCGAGTTAGAAACAACAGAGACCAGTCCTCTCCTTTCCATCGCCCCGAGCTTGATGCATGGATAGAGCAAATAAAGAAGGATGTTTCCAGCTCTACGAAGATCATCAACACAGACCTCCCCGTTAAGAGAATGGATAGCAGACTAGCCCACCTTATTGAAGCTAAACAATCCTTAACAGTTAGATGGAAGGGTCAGCGCCTGAACAGACGACTTCGTAAAAAGATATCCGAGCTTAATAAACTGTCATGGTCTCTAAGGATGGACAACGAAACAGGGACACTGAGGATTTCGACAAATTCTTTATACGAGAAAAAATTAAACTATATACACAAAAGGTATTGAAAACCCGACAGTACACACACATTTGCACACGCTATCCCAAAAAACTCAAAACCAAATATTTACAGTTCCATCACTGGTTGATGGCCTTGACGTGGCGGCTCCGGCGCTGAGACGAAGTCGTCGTGTCCGCGAAGTACGACGCTTCACCGGAGCATGACCGTCCGCTGCATCGTCGGGGCCTCGTAGTGGTCGGTCACCGCCGCGTCAGGTACTCGCCGCGAGCTGTACCGCTCGGCCTCTGGTGCGCAGCCCACGGAACAGCCGCAGAACATCTGCGCGCCCTCAGAACAGAATCTCGCTGGGCCGATCTGGTCGCACTCCCGGATCGTGCCCCGCAGCTCCCACAATACGTTGCTGCGAAGGCTGGGGCACTCCTCCAGGAGCTCTGCTGGCGGACCTCGGGCGAACGCCTTGCCGCTACTCCCACACGTCCGCACCTCTCGACGTTTCAAAGCCGTCTCCCCTCTCTCCTTCCCTCTGCCGGCCACGTCACCTCTCGTGCCCGTTTTCCTACTTCTTCGTCTTCAAGTTCTTTAAACAATTATGTCTTCCATGTCCTGTCTTCTTTTTCTTCCTTTATTCTAACTTCATTTTAAGTAAGCTTATTTTCGGCCATCTTCGTCTTTTTTCTCCGCACTTCCAAGTAAATAGATTCATTGAGGAACACTGCCGAGTCCTTAACAAACAGCAGTGGGACGAAGTTTGCAATTCCATAGATGGCCAGATGCGTACCGGTAAATCTTGTAATCTCCTCAAGCATCTCCTCGACGACACCAATACCAAGTGCAATCAGAGGTATCGCCTGAGACGGATCCTGCACTTGGCTGTGAAGGAATCCTCAGAAGAAGCCATCATAGATAACCTCGTTCACAAGTATCTTCCTACGGGACCTGTAGCGATACACCCGGATTATAAAGGCTCTCTCAATCCGAAGCTTGACTCCGAATTCAGCACGGAAGAAATCAGAACGACACTGCAGTACCTTAATGGTAGATCCGCCCCAGGTCCTGACCGAATTACAAACAAACTCCTGCGTAATATTGAAGACCCCTCCATTGAATACCTCACTAATATAATCAATGAAAGCTGGAATAATAGGACTATGCCTGCTGCATGGAAGCAATCGCACACCATATTAATTCCGAAACCCGGCAAAACACCTAGTATAGACAACCTACGCCCTATCTCGTTAACATCGTGCATGGGCAAATCTATGGAGCATGCAGTACTCCACAGAATTACTCGGCACCTCGGGGACAACGGAATTTATCTACACAGTATGATCGGCTTTAGAGCGAATCTCTCTACGCAAGACGCCATGATTCTAATCAAACAGCAAATCTTGGACAATAACACCCGTGGTATCAAAGCCATTCTCGGCCTTGATTTGGAGAAAGCCTTTGATAAAATTTTCGCATTCGTTTATACTTGACACAATATCCACCTTTAACCTGGGCACCAACTTCTATAACTACGTTCGATGCTTCTTATCCGATAGAACGGCCATTCTTAAAGCAGGGGACCTTTCTTCCGAGAAGGTAGAACTAGGTGCATGTGGCACCACCCAAGGTTCAGTCATTTCGCCGTCCCTGTTCAACATGGCTATGATTGGTCTGTCCAGAGAGCTGGAGAAAATAGACGGCATTGAGCACACCATATACGCAGATGACATCACCATCTGGGCGACGAGCGGTTGCGAGGGGGGACATAGAACAGGCGTTGCAACTTGCAGTAGATACCATCGAGTCCTACCTCCTTCCCACCGGGCTGAGATGCTCGCCAGCGAAGTCTGAATTGCTCCTTTACCGCCCCGTCAGGCGGGGTCGAAAGCCCAGTGATTGGCAGGAATCCCGTCAGAGCATTACCGTTCATACGAACTGTGGTACAGAAATACCCAAAGTCAAGCATATACGCGTTCTGGGTGTATAATCATTGATCATAGTGTTATCATAGTGTTACTGTCAACAAGCTCGTAAGCAAAACCAACAACGCTATACGCCTGCTCAAGCGAGTTGCCAACAAAGGCACTGGAGTAAAGGAAGACAATCACATCCGTCTGGTACACTCCTTCGTCCTCTGCCATTTCTCGTACATTGCTGCTATGCACAACTGGTATAGGAGTGAACGAGACAAACTCAACGCACTCATTAGAAAAGCGATCAAAAGTGCCATTGGCATTCCCTGCAGTACTAGTACGGATCGGCTCCTGCAGCTTGGTATCCACAACACCCTAGAAGAAATTGCGGAGGCACAGGAGCGCTCTCAGGTCACACGCCTTTCCTCCTCAGTGACGGGCAGACATATCCTCAAGAAACTCGGCTACACGGAACACTCATACCATGGTGACTCTGTAGAAATCCCACCGAGTTTCCGAGAGCTTATAACGGCCACTCGAATTCCCAGAAATGTTCATCCGGAACACAATTACCCAAGACGCCGGGCCCGGGCCGCCACTATCCTCAGAAATCATCAACACGACAGCAAAGCCTGTTTCGTAGAGCCGCCTCGTATCGAAGCGGTCTCAAATTCACCGCGGTTGTTATTAACCACAACGGTGAGCTGACTAACTGTACCTCGCTCTACACCAAGGACCCGCTCGTGGCCGAGCAGGTTGCTATTGCACTCGCTATAGTCGACGACAATGTGGAAGTCATTTTTAGTGACTACATCTGCAATCCGGTCCTTCGCTAATGGCAGAATTTCGCCGCAGGCCCTACGTATTCTCCAGAACAGTCCTAAAGAACTCTGTCATCATACGCTTGTTTGGTTCCCTGCTCACGTCGGACAGATCCCTGGCTGCCCCGTCAACCTCAATGAATCCGCTCACAGTGCTGCGCACGTATTGACTGACCGCGCAGATACTGGCCGATTCGCGGCCGTGGAAAACAGGGACGTGCCATCAAATTATAACGAAATTACCAAGCACTTCTACCTCTCCCGTCGGGTCTTCCCGCCGCCTAGCCCTAAGCTAAGTCGGCCTCAAGCTCTCACTTTAAGGCTATTGCAAACGGGGTCGTACCCAAATCCACACGTACTCCACGCCATATACCCGGGACTCTACGATAATGATATATGCAACCAATGCAAACTCACCCCGGCAACGCTTGGACACATGCTCTGGGAGTGCACTACAATGTATAAAGATGTTAACCCCGATGCTACTTCGGCGAGGTGGGCGGCTGCCTTGCGTAGCTCCAGCCTAGCCGACCAGAAATGGGCCGTCCAGCAAGCCCGCGATGCGGCTGTTAGGCTAGGCCTCTCAGTCCCAACGTGGGAGCCCTGAGCGCGTTCGCGTGCTTCTTGCAGGACCTTAACCCATTAGGGACCGGTTTCTTTTTTTTATGAGTCTTGTCAAAGCAGATGTGATTTTTTATCGTATCTACATGTCTATATATCACACTGAAAATTTCGTCGTGAACGAGCTCTTAGTTTACCAAATATGGCCCGTGACCATATGGTCACGCTAGGCCCTTCGGCTACAGTAAAAATCACAAAGTGACGAATTTTGTTTAAGGCCTTGACACATCGCGAAAAAAATTAGGGATTTGTTCGGCACTCATTGTAAAATGACGTGAAGCACGCAGTGCACATGCCGACGTCGCATTTATTGCATTGTGTGGTCACCATAAGCTTGCGCAGAGTTCCTCTTCAGGGGGAGGGGGGGGGGGAGGTTCGTCGCAGCGCCCCCCCTCCCTATTATGTCAATGTATGGGGCTGACTTCGCGCCCCCCCTCTCGCCCCCCCCCTCCCTATTATTTCAATGTATGGGGCTGGGTTTGCGCCCACCCCCCTAAATACATAATATACCAGTCATTATATAATATACTTAGGTTGTCTATGGGACTATCAGAATCCTTATTTCTGAAATCTTCGTCTGAGTAGGTGGTAGCCTCCGATAGCTCAATGTAGATAGCCGACGCATCTTTATCGTCCTCTTCGAGTATTCTGGCTATATAATTTAAAGTAAACCTCAGCATACAATAAATCGGCACGCGAGTGTAGCGGAATCACCCTTCAAGGAGCGTAGAACGAAGGAACGAACTTAACCAAAATAGGGAGCCTAAGGGCCTAGCGTGACCATATGGTAACACGTAAAATAACACGCTTGCACGCGAGGAAGACTTTGGTTAATCTACTTGAAATTTTCACCGGAGATTGCATAGTGCACGTACTCTACAGGGACATGTGCATTATGCTATTGCAAAAAATAATACTACAAAGAAATCTGTCTACCCGAAGGACGTTGCATGCCGACGCGCCGAAGTGTAGAACCACTATTTCGCGCCTGTTTTAGCAGCTCCCCAATAAACAAAGAAAACTTCTGCCACATGGTGTCTGTAAGGAGATTCCTGAGGTATCACAAGGCTTACTGTTGTGGTTTCGGCGGGGTTTTTAAACCTGTATAAATTGAAAGGCTTCGTCGGGATTTGCGTGACCGTATGGTCACGCTGGTACCTAATGGGTTAATAAATGTTCTTCCATCCATTATTATGCGTATACCTCTATCATTCCACTGCCGCTATTCAGAACTCATAAATCTGCACAGAGGTGCTGGCTTTTGTTGATTTCAGATTATGCAATAACGGCCTTTGATCAGTTCCAAACCCAGTGATAGTGCTAAAAGAGAAATGTGAAACAGCTTTAACGCTTCAGTGCTTGCTGAAAGTGCGATAAATCATTATTGGACTGTGCCATGCCGCTGCACGGATACTTGGAAAGATTTACACATAAAGAAATGACGAACTCCGCGATTGGCGTTTAAAAACGAAATTTGCCACGTTCTGACTCAAGGCACGCTTGCATGTCATCATGCATTGTTCACAGTACTTCTATTAATGGCAAAAACAGTTCCTAAGTGGGACGCCTTCACCACCCGTGACAAATATTCTTCGCCGCGGACTCCGAGCTTCCATTCGATCAGATGGCCGCCGTCGAACTCTCCCCGTGTTGAGAGATTTCATTAGCTCGTGACAGCGGACTCAACCGATTTGCGAGTCGGAAGAGACTGTGTGCTGTCGTCCCACCGGCAACTGGATTTGCACTCTGGTGAAAACCTGGAGGATGCGTTCGGAACGTGCCTACCAGATACTTACGCTCCCATGAAGGTTCGAACCCACTCAGTGATTCTGACTGAGTATGACGGAGTGATTCGGGCTACACGGCCATGACCCTGGTTATCTGCTTAGCGTTAGACTAAATATATTGGTTTCCTTACGAGAGCTACATAAGAGATTTCAGATTGCCTGTAGGTGGTTAGAGAGTTAATAATAACCTACTATCGAGAGAGATAAGAACACACTATAATGCCAAGGAAAGTACACGGGAAGTTATTTCTAATAATTACAATGTAAATGTGAAGACACTAAACAAGACGAAAAGATAACTTGCCGCTGGTAGAGAACGAACCGGCACCCTTCGAATTACGCGTACGATGCTCTACCGAACGGAGCTGCACCGGCGGCCATCCCCACGTCCACCTCATAGGGTATATCTGTGTATTTAGACCTGGGAGTAATAGTTAGCGCCAAGTGCAGCCCTGTCGGCGAGTGTGGAACACTTTTTCTGCTTGCTGGCGCCACGTAGCATGTGATCTTTTTTACGAGCGGGCAACTGACCAATAATCTCTCACATACTCACTTATAGAAGCTTCGGTTCAAACGCTGCCTGCCGGCGCAAAGCAGCAAATAGCCAAACTCCTGAAGGCGGGGTTTCCACGTTTGGCTAATTTTCGCCAATTTGGCTACCTTTTATGTTGCTGTCGGCAAAAAAGACATCTTGCCTATTTTTGGGCTACTTTCAAGTTGCTTCGCTTTAGTCCCACTCATCACTATCTTGTCACGTCGCAGACGCTTGCGTTCGAGCATATGCGGAGTAAAAAGATGTTGACGAACGCGGATTTCCAGCTTCTGAATTTGTATTTCGCGCTTGCATTACGCAAAAAAAAACACAAAAAAAACATTTGGATTAGGGGTGTGCGAATAGTGAAATTTCATCTCGAATCAAATAATGCCGAATAGTGGCTAGAAATGTTGAAGATCGAATCGAATATCGAATAACAAAACTTTTGTTGAAAATTGATAGAAAGAACAAAAAAATGAAATCTGCTCATGTGCTTCAGCACATAACGCGGTGAGTGACTGTCACCGAAACACTACAAATTATCATGCAGAAACATGAGCTGTTCCGCATGACCTGGCTTCATACTTTCTCGCCGTGATGTTACGAATTCTTTCAGGTGAAAACGTGCTCACTGGGCGCTTCAATAGCAGGGACGGGAAGGTATTGCAAAGCAATTTTGACGATACATGATAAAGTTCATCTCTATGCGTTTTCCACTACTTCAAATGATCATCCTTTCTTGGCGTCAGGAGCTCATTCAAGTATTTTTTAATCTTCTGATTATAAGGTCCGAGCTCAGTGCTGGTTATTTTTTTTACTATATCAGTTCGACAGTCTTCCAAACTGTTCTCCGGAAATGACGTAGTCCCCTTTAAAAAAAATTAGGCAGATCCCAAGTACCATGGGAATCGATGCTATGCGAAGCATGCGGATGTAAGGTTACTGGGTTGTATATTTTTTATTGAGCGAAACGTTACGAAGTGAAGTAAAAGAGATGTAGAAATGAGTCGCGCAGTCAAATGTTGAACAGTCGCATATGTTTCATATAACCAGTTGTTTACAGTTGTGTAACGATGCCAACAGATACACGGGTATCGCCATCACCAGAAGCCGTAAGCTGATATGTAGCGCTTGTTCTTGCGAGGATGGTAGCCGTGGACAGTGCTACTGCTACGTAGACCAACCACAGTGGTTGGGGCTTAAGTATACGATTGACGTTAACCCGATATGACTCCTTCATCATAGTAGTACATATGTAATGTTTTGAAATTGTATAGCCACCACTGCGACCACAATTGACGTTTCACCAACATTACGCCTGCATAGTGTCTTTTTCCAAAGCAGTTTCGAGACCTCAAGTGGCTCTGTGGTAAAATACTTCACTGCCACACAGAAAGCTTGGGTTCGATTCCTGCTGGCACTCTGATTTCTATTCTTTGCATTCGTCGGGTCAACGCTGCCGATGCGAGTTTTTCTTTACGCTGTCACATTTAAATTATCCTTGTCAACGCCGCCGATGCCAGTTTTTCTCAACGCTCTCACATTTAAATGACCAATGTCTGTCCTCGCCGTTCCTGGGTAATTAGAAATTGTCAAACACCTAGGGCGCATACCCGCATACCGCAGGCCGTGGTATACAGGTATGAGCCACACGTGTCTGGAGAAATGAGTTTGACGACGTATGCGAAGGGAATTTCCTGTTATTCAAGTCACGACTAGCCAGTCGTATTCGTCAACTCCTCTTAGCCTCCCATACTAATTTTGGTCGACCTCAGGTTAAGGAGGCGATCACCATAGCGTCCAGACGTAGGCGGCTAGCTAGATAGATAGAGAGATAGATAGATAGATAGATACATACGTAGATAGAAACGCTCAAAGTGCTTGCAGTACGCAAAGAAATGCTTCGCATTTAATAAGCATGCGCTCATTTTTAACGCGATAGCGTTTAAGAGCTCGTTTCGCAAAAATTCCGGCGTCGGCGTCGTTGGTTGTGAGCGAAAAATCATCATCTTGTCCGTGACCAAAAAATCGCGAAAGATGCAAATAAAATAATTAATAAAAATTTCCGGGTCCGAGTGAGGATCGAACCCGGGCCGTCTGCGTGGGAAGCAGGTGTTCTACCACACAGCCATGCGTCTGCTTCGAAATGCAATAAAAATAACTTCCTCTGCTTGGAAATGCAGTGAAAATAACTTGCTTGCTTTACAAACACACGCGTCCTGTATGCAGGCGTCACAATACAACATGTAATGGCCCAGGAATATTGCGTGGTACAAGCGTACATTGCCATCGGGCGTCAGAATATGCGACTATCATAACGATTTCATAGTTTAAAGCCGGCCACCCATTACAAACGGCACACACCTTACTGCGCGTATTCCCTTAACACCACGTAGCGGGTGCATAGCAAGTATGTACTAAGCGGTTGAAGCAGGCACTCGGGACAGGATGTCGCAATCGCGTTCAACTCTTAAAGGCGAAGATTAAGGGTCCCCCCAATTTTAGGTGCGAAGCTCCTAAGGGTGTGGGTCTGTCCCTCCTCTGTAGTTGTCGTAGTAGTAGTAGGTAGGTAGATAGCCATGTATAGTGGAATGTACCCACTCCACGTGGTAAAGATGACGATGACGCAGTATAGTGGAATGTACCCACTACACGTGATAAAGATGACGATGACGCAGTATAGTGGAATGTACCCACTACACGTGATAACGATGACACTGATGACCATGAAGTATAAGCGCGTTCCAGACCACACATTCTCTATCTGCCAAAGATGAAAACGATCGAGCTTCGGCCACTCATCATCATTCACTTCGTGGATATGGCGTGATTTTTTTTAACCAGATATCGGTGAATGTTTTAACGGAAGGCCTTATGTAAGTACGTTAGCGTTAGTTTTGGCCACCCTACCCTAACCAAGTTGAACCATCAGCCTTTGTGCGCTTTCGATATTCGTCCAGTCGAATTATTCGAAACTTCGAATGCTAGCTATTCGAAAGTCGAATCGAATTGTTCGATTAACTATTATTCGATTCAAATTCGAAACTTGAATATTCGCACACCCCTAATTTGGATACGTTGCTAAGACTCGGGGCAAAAACCACTGCGAAAGTCTTCATTTTGCTTAGCCACTTTAGCGCTAGCAATATGGCATCGCGTGCATCACGTCAGCTTCGAATGTGCATCTAGACAGTGAAGCACATTCGAAGCTTCCCTTTACCCCATTTTCAGAATAGGCCAAGGGCTGCTGATTTTTTAGCATAAAACTTTCTCAAACCTAAAATTTTTGTGATGTATGCAATTCTCCATTCTGCTTTTTATGTTCTCCAACAGGGGCTTTTATTCTTTTATCACAAAATTGAACAAAAACTTAATAAAAAGCGCTCTCTTGTTGCTCTATTTTTGCCCCGAGGGTATCACACATTCATGTGGCTCGGATATATTCACTTTCCGCAAGCATAAGTTTCAAGTCCAGCGGTTAAAACACTCGCTTCCGATGCGCGGGTGACCTGTTGTAAATTTTGCCACGGCTAGAAAGTTTTTTTTAATTCATCTATCTCTTTATTCTCCACGTATTTTTTCTAATGCAGTAGTTACTTGCGCCGCTTCATAGACGGCGCCAAGGTTCCACTTCATTGCTCCAAAATAGGCCACTGCTGCCTGGGTCGCGCTATGGATAGTGGTAAACCCCTACCAACGGCTAAAAATTGAGGAGTGCCATTGACAGCTCTGCTATGAAACCATGACAAGTTGACATTTTGTGTAACAATTCTATGCTAAGCAGCGTATTACCTTCTGTTCATAGATAATTTTAAAGCACTTCTAGTATTGTACACTTCCACGTGCAGGGTTGCCGTTGGTGGCTATTTTGCGCCAAAATGGCTACTTTCCGACCCTATCAGGCGACAAAAAAATTCAGGTTAGGCGCCATCGCAACTTTGTGGCTACTTTGAACTTCAAGATAAAACAGCAAGCAAATTTAAAGAATAACCACTGTTTGCAAGCTTTTCTGTAGTGTTGGTCTATGCGCCCACGTGTCCTTCCCCCGCTAGCGCGCACATGTGCGTCGAGGCACCCAATTTAGGGTCCCTTCTTCTGAAAAGACAAAGGGACGTGCGCATGTAAGGAAATGCATAGCATATAGCATATAGCATGCTGGTGACGTTAGATTCTAATGCTGAAAGAGAGCGCGTCAAGGAGATATCCGCAGTAAAATGAAGCTGCACTGTTAATCTTCGACCACATTTCGCTACTTGAAGCTGGACTGGTATTATTGTAACTTTATATCAATTTCGGTCTACGGCGTCAAGGGAAACAGCGTCAACGTTTAATGTTCCCGCTGAGTGGTTGGCACAAAATTGCTTTTGCAAGAACTCTCTTTAATGTAGACATACTCTATGCAGACCCACTGAAGGTATAATATTTATTAATTTATTTGCAACTTACTAGCGGCTTGAAGACCAAACAAGAGGATTGTGCTCGTTACACTTCGTCCTTGCTTATTCAAAATCACGTTTACTGTTCAGTACAAACAACTCTATACATAATAACACTTTTTTTCCATTTGGCTACAAATCTGGCGCTGAAATTAAACGACATAGCTACTTTGGCTACTTTTAGCTTGAGTTTTGGCTGCTTTTCAAGTCTACCCAACGGCAACCCTGTCCACCTGTAGGGCTCCAAATTAAGTCCACCACAGTGGTACAGTGGCTACGGTGCTTAGCTGCTGACCCGATTGTCGCGGGAACGGTCCTGGTCATGACGATGACATTTTGATGGAAGCAAAATGCCACAGGCCCGTGTACCGTGCGATGACAGTGGCAGAACACCACATGGTCGAAATTTCAGGAACCTTCCACTATCCACTACAGCTCGCCTCGAAGTCAACGTAGCTTCGGCACGCAAGATTTTAGGAATTATTTTTTAGCTGTTAAATACATGACTTAGAGCTTAGTATTGCATATTTTCGAACGAAATAGTGGCTATTTTTATGTACGATATAAAGCGCACGAGAGCTAAGATAACTTTCAAGGCTTTCATTGACTATGTTCTATAAGAAATTCGAGATTATCACTGTAATTGTTCTTCTTTGCGCAGCTTGAAGAACATGTGGCAGAGAAAAGCAACAGCAGACTCGAACAGGAGTACGAAGAAGAATGCGTCATTCCTTGCCACGAGCTTTCGCCGATGTTCGGCGCCCATATACCTTCTAATGGATCAGCTGTATAGTGAGAACCTAGAGCTGTGTAAAAAGGAAGCGAGATACGTGTGAATATTAAGCTGCGAATACCTTGTTAAAGAAATATAACGTTTGGGTCAAGCTAACTTCAATGCGTCTGCCAACGTCGCTTAAAAGCCAGTGTTTCTCTTGGACGCCAGATATCGGTGAACACTTGTACAGCTATGCAATAAAATAAGCACGTGTTTCATGGGGATAGAGGTTGCACCTGCTTGATGAAAGCGTTTATGAAAGAGCGTCGACAGCTACTGTTCTTTAAATAGAAAAATAAAAAAATGTGTGATTTATATTGCCACGCGCGTTTCTTATTTTCCTTTTTGTTGTACTCGGTTTTCGCCCACAAAGACTGTCCGCATGCTCAGCGCAAACCGCGGCTGATTGTTCTAGAAGCTTCACGATTATTGTAGATCGTTGTGTTAAGATTGCGCGCAAGACGAGAACACTCTAGCTTATTCCAGAGCTTGCGCGATGACCAGTGATAAGGCTAGAATGTTCGACGCGTGCTGCATAAAAGCCGACGCGCTCCAACGATGTTCAGATTATCGACGGCCGACGCTCTGTTCGCCGCTCTCAGTGCGAGCGTGTATTGCTATAGTCTGACCTTCAGTTTCTCGGCCACAAGTTCGGCCTAATAAGGAGTTTCTTCTTTGACACGCCGACTGTTGCCTTCGTCAACGTCACAACCACGTGACAATATTGTAATTAGTCTTAAAGCTACTTTTCTGAGCAAGAAGGTGGTGACATTTTCTCACAACTATTTCGGAGTATTTACAGGGCTTCACCCAAACAACCATCTTTGTTTTTGGTGTTTGACATTGGTATGCTCTGTACTAGGTTGAAGTCACAGCTGGTCCGTTTCTATATGATTTAAATTGATTTGGCATAATGTGTTTATACTATAAAACAGCCATATATTGCAGCATATTTTCTTCTATCGCTGGGACATCGCTTACAGAGTGTGGGTTACTCAATAAGAAAGACTATTCGAATATTTTTTTTACTCGACTGATCATATGCAGACGAAATTTAATTACACTACGTCCAATCAGCGCCGATTGCATGGCTACAATGGAGACGCTGAAGATCGACTATTGTCGAAGTGATTCCCGAATGGCGGAACAAAGTTCAGCACGCAGTGAAGCTAGTTCCGCAGCTGTCGGTGTCGTTAAGTGGTCAATACTCAAACTGATGGTAATAGCTCTTGCTGGGACAACCAGCGCAGCGAACGAGCGCTAGAAGTTTGTGGAACAATCACTATAAATATCGAAATTGTCCGCATGACTCTCTTCCAAAAGAAGCAGAGCCAGTGGTTTCTGGAGAAGACTACTCACATATATTTCCTGATTCCTGGTACAATTACATGCATTGTGGGTCAAATCAGACGACAAGGGGGCATCCATGATTTAAACGCAGTGTTGAAGTCCGAGGAAAAGTTGTCGTTGTACTTGACGATAGCTCTAAAGAACACTGCCTCAAGCATTGTTCCTGAAGGCTGTGTTGCCAGGGGGGTGACTGGGGGGCACACGCAACATGTCTTATGTGCTTTCTCAGGGTTTCCACCGTAACGTGGTTATGCGTTGGATCGTCCAGAGGAATCATAATATTTCACCTAGGTTCACATACATCTGGGCAGGCCAAGGGAAACTCAGAGCTCTTGAGTTTGTGCTGTCCGCCGAACACGAATATTTGTCTTGCAAATATTGCTCAGAACCGACAGACTATATCTCAGAAAACCAACAAAGGGTCCTCTTTGCAGTTCAAGCACTGCATCTAGTGACATTCCCACATCTTTCCTGGAGGAACTTGAACTGGGAAATTGCGCTGTTTCATGTAGGCCACTTTGCGCATTCCAAAAGAGGTCTCTGTCAATGATTACACCAAGAAACCTTTTGGTTCTCACATAGAAAATAATCCACCCATTGATTGAGATGGCACAAGGCGTCATTGCTTTGCGAGTGAATGTCATTAGTAAACATTCATCTGGTGATACGCTGAGACCTTGGTTGCGCAAGTAGCTCGCTGTTAAAATTCCTGCTCTTTGAAGTCGCTCACGTATGTCAGGACGTGTGACTGCCGAAGTCCAGACACAGATGTCATCTGCGTATATTGAAATCATCACGGTAGTTGGCTAGTATTCAGCAAGCCCAGTAAGCGCGAGGTTGAATAGCATCGGGCTCAGCACTACGCTTTGAGGAACGCCCCTGGAAATATAGCATCGCGTAGTAGGGTCATCGTCAGTTAACACAAAGAATGACCCTGGAGCTCGGCAATCGAAAAAAAAAACTCCACAACCTAGACTAACCGTCGCAAGAGCATCGAGAGAGGTCTCGTGTAACAGTTATCGCATGCGCCTTTCACATCTAAGGACAAAGCTGCAAATGATTGCTTATGAGACCTCTCTTGCTGAACATACGAAACGAGAACAACTAGATTGTCGATGAAACAATGGTACGTCGGAAACCAGCCATGGAGTTTGCATAAATCTTGTCGTGTTCGAGGTACTACTCTAGGCGGCTAAGGATCATGCGTTCCGCTGTCTTTCCTATACAGCTGTCTAGCGCTATGGGGTGTTACGAGGCGCGTTCGAGTGAGGATTCGCCTTACTTCGATAGGGGCTCACCACGCAGCTTACTTTTTATGCGCCAGGAACATTGCTTTCCTGCCCTGAGGAGTTGTTAAGACACAATTCTCTTCTTGCGGACTCTAAGTGATTCCACAAGGCTAGGTATTATATTCCATCTGGACTAGAAGATGTCGAACGCCTGCAGAGAGATAGGGTGACCTCGATATCCTCCAATGTAAAAAGTATGTCCAATGTGGCAGTCAAGAGAAAAGGGGACGACACATCGGGCGGGAGAATCTGGATGAGTCGCTTGGCTGGCGATCCGTGCAGAAGTCTACAATACACCGCGATACACTATGCTAGGCAGTTCCCGTGTTTCATGAACAGGCTGTTCACTTGTTCGTGTTGTTTTTCCATGTGAATGCGAAACACCGTGCGAATTGTGTGTTTAGTGGCTGGTAGTTTCGATTGGTAAACGTCTAATATCACGCGCCGGTGCTTCAAAACAGGCTGTTCTCACGTGTGCGTTGTTTTTCCATGCGATTGCAAAACACCATGCGAATTGCGTGGTTAGTGGCTGGTTCAAATCATGCGACACCACATGTTTTTCTGACTAATACCACAGCCGCCTATAGAGCTCTCCACGTTCCGCGTGACTATGTCCTAGCTACCTGCGGTGCGTCCCAGCTATGGCGTGTCCTAGCTTTAGGCTATACCTATAGTCCTAGTTATAAGGTTATAGGCTATAGCTATAAAGCGCCGAAAATGAATTGATCCTAGCGCGCCTTGTAAGTACTCACCGGGGATTTCTAGGCTCAGACTCAAATTTTATGACTTACATAATCTATATACAAATATTACATTCAGAAGTAAAACAGAAAACTCCCAAACAACGCATTCAGTCAGTAAGCGCGTACGCTATGCTCTACACCACGCCACGCCACGGCGAGTGCTGTAAAAGAAGGTAATTACATAGGCACCAATGGGCCGCTGCATGTTCTGGCGTGTTAGTGCAGTATAGGTTGTTATTAAGCATTCAGCGTTCACTGATACGTAAGCAGACATTTTTAATGACATCCGTGATTTATATATATATATATATATATATATATATATATATATATATATATATATATATATATATATATATATATAGCAACTTTCGTTTAGCGTTGCTTATACTGGGCTGTTCTGATGTTTCGCATTCGCATGAAAAAAATATGCGGTGGCATGCTTTAAACCAGCCACTAACTATAGAATTCGCATGGCGCGGCACACATGCTAGTCAACTCTTCTGCTACGCAATGTTGCATTTTCTTAACTCAATTCCTCGCCATACATGACGTCTGTATACGTCTTTTTTCATAGGAACTTCAGGCACTCGTGTGGGTCCTCTGGCAGAATACTTGACTACGGCGCAGAATGCTCGCATTCGATTCCTGCTCAATCGATAGTTTTGTTTCTCACTGTGCACGACAGCTGCGACGCACTTTGGAGGCGGCAACGGCGGCTGACAACTAAGCATGAAATTACGCCGTTGTTCTGAGCTCATAGAAGCTTACGCTGTAAAACTCCACGGTTAAGCGTCACTTAGAGAACTCCACAAGTAAATTCGTGTGAAGTTTCTCGTAATACATTTTAAGGATGGTTTCTCAACCATGTAACTTTTTGTCATTCTATCACATTGGTACTTATAAACTCTTTTGAGGAAAAAAAACAACTTAGTTGTTTCCTGAACTAAAATTTTTTCCTGAACACACAACACGCCCCACATAGAAAAGACACACACGAGTGCTACCTATCAACTGCTTTATTCCTTCTTTTGTCAATGCATATAAGCCGAAGGCAGCCTTACCGCACATGCGTACACAACAAAAGTTTTAAACAGCTGAATCGGTGATGATATGGGTGTATTAGATACGTCAAGACAAGAAACGGTATTCAAATGAATGCAGGGACAAGGATGTAACGCTGATACAAAGACGATCTCATTTCATAATGCGGAAAGCTTCCAAAGCCAGCCGCGCATGATCATTCTGGCTTCTGCCTAAGATCGATGTCTGTTCAAATCGCGCTTCACAATTGCTGCAAGAGTTAATATGGGCCACAAGATGGGCTCCTTTATCCGCATTTTCGCAAACTTTTTGCGCGTGTTCCCTGAGCCGCTCGTTGACGCGTCTCCCCGTTTGACCGGCATAGGTCTTACCACATGAGAGCACGATGGCATAAACCACGCCGATGGCACACGGGACGTAGAAGACACCGTGTCGGATTTTACATCCTCCTTTGCTCACACCGCAGGTGCGGGAGCATAGCTTCGAAAGCTTGTTCGGCGCAGACAACGCTACTGGGACACCATGCCTGCCAGCAACTTTCTTCGGCTTTTGGGTGATCCTATGTAGACAAGGAACCACCACTGGTCTCGACTTGTCGCGTACGGCGTCCGCCCTCTTAGTGAGTTTTCTTTTGCTGAATCATAGACTGCAACTGCAGACAGGAGCGACTTCGGGAAACCTGCTTCCAGAAGTGGGCTTATCTGATTATCAAAGCTTTCTTGCATCCTGTGGTGCACGATTTTCTAAGAGCCGTTTCCATGGCAGACAACGCCATTCCTCTCTTTACAATTTTTGAGTGTGCTGACTTAAAAGGCAAAAGTTCTTTTTTAGCTCGGGGCTGGTAAGACCAACAAACCTGGTTGTTTGCCAGCGCTTGCGTAATTATGTCTGTATCTTTATACAGGCCACCGAGGAGGAGCAGTGGTTTTGGTACTCGGATTCTCACCCGAAGGTTGCGGGTTCGATCACTTCCACGGCTGTCGAATTTCGACGGAGGCAAAATCCTCTAGAGGGCCGTGTACCGTGCTATGTCAGTGCATGTTAAAGAACACCAGATGGTCATAATTTCCTTTGCCCTCCATTACGGCTTCTCTAATAATAGTATCGTGGTTCTGGGACGTAAAACCACAGATGTGAAAGTATTGTTAGTGTCTTTGTACGATTCAAACTCCTTTTTTTTTCTGTGAAGACTTTTTTTTCTTCACGTTACTCATTTCAGGATCATTTAATCGCAAAAGGCCTTGAAACGCTTACATTTTCACAAAATTTATTGCTTATTGAGAACGACTACAGCCGTTTATCAGCCGCTTACTCCCAGCAATATGTCGTGCGAGACTACAGCTACTTTCCTGGCGCTCTGACCGGCCGAAGGGTAAGGACCGTCGATCACAGTGCCCTACTCTTCATCGCCAGTAGGGCTGTCTGTCGTGGGTACCTCCTCTCTGTCCCATGTCACCGTTGCAAGGCTCCCTGCCGAAGAAAGGGCGAGCATGAGAGAAATTACGCCGAATAAAAGGCAACAAGGTGCGCTGAAACACACTGTACTCCTCTAAAAGAAGTTAATAAACAGTCAGTAAATGCATGTATACACTATTTTAGAGCGTATTTTACTGCCGTCGCGTCATCCCTTTACAAGCCAGCAGCTAGTAAATTTTGTAAATTTTGCTGTTACTAACCAGGGAGGCTTTGACTATTTTTAACTAGGTAACTACTAAGCCGCCTATATTACCAGATGTGAATCATGACAGTAGTTTGCAAAATTTAGAGGAACTTTAGTTTTCTCGATTAGGTTGAAATAAGAGTTTAATGCTGCGTGATGGCACGCATGTATGCAAATAGAGCGGCACAAGTTAATCAGTCGAAAACGTTATTACTATTCTAAATTAATAACGGCATACCGGTGTATGGTGTGCTGTTTCAAAGTAGCAGCATAGGCTTCAAGCTGATGTAAATTAGGGTACCTATAGAAGTTGATATTCTGTGCATGCGTTCATGTGTGCGTGTTGTGCTTGTGGTCCGTTCATGTATCTATGCAGTTGTCGCGATTTGTACTTTCCGAGTTAAATACTTGAACTCATTAGTGGTCATTAATTAGTGCACAAGAACAATGTAGTTTCGTTTTACAGCGAAAGCTGTTATGAGCGTTTTTGCGCCGTAGCGTTTTTGCGCCGTAGTTGCCCGCCGCCGCCGCCGCCGGTGTCCGTAACCACTATCGCGCGAAATAAGAAAAAAACTATATAAATAAAAAACAACTATGGCAGCATGGGAACCGAACCCGGGCCCTCTGCGTGGCAGCCCAGCACTCTACCACTGAGCTACGCCGGTGCTTGAACCTGCGTTGGAAACTGACCCTACGCAGGCTTCGTGTCGGGTATCGAATCACGTTAACATGTGCTATAAAGCGTTTTAGAATAGCAACGTAACAACCAGGCGTCAAACAATGCGAATTGCGTAACGAGTGGGTCGTTCAATGCTCCAACCCATTACTAAAGCCTCAGGCATAATTCTTCATCGTCGTCAGCCACAGCATCAACAAAGTGCACATAATGCGTTACAAGTGTATAGCGGTTACCGCGCTTTTCCAAAAAAAAAAAAATGAAGAATAATGGCATAGTGGATGCTTCCCAACTACTCAAAAATTATGATGATTTATGGCGTAGTGGGTAGGTACCATGCAAGCTGCTTGTAGCAGTTGCCCCAAGAGTGTTTAAGAAAGCCTCTTTCTTTCTTTCTTTTTTTTCATCAATTCCTATTTCCTTTTTCTCTCCTTACCTTTCTATCCCCCCTTACTCCTTCCCCAGTGCAGGGTAGCAAAGCGGAAATATTCTTCTGGTTAACCTCCCTGCCTTTCACTTAACTTTTCTCTCTCTCTCTGGGAAAGCCTTTCTTTCAGCTTTCGCTGTTACTGTGCTGCGCGTTCCGCGCAGGCCTGGCGGTTTTTTTTTCGTACTTTCGGCTCTTTATACGTGTTCCGTTAATTACGTGTGGTGCACGGAGTTCGTTATCATTTTATAATCTCGGTTAGACTATTTATAACAAAAAGTAATAAATTTGTATTTCTTCTTGTATTTTTCTTGCTGGGGCAAGGTGCTACTATGCTGAAGACAGCTTCTGCATTCTTCAAATCTTAACAGAGCGCAATAAAAATAAAGTCAAGAGAATTTTCGGTCCTCGGCCTCCTCTGTTCTTATTGCGCGCCCTGTTAAAACTAAACTCATGCTGCAAATCGCTTTTCTTGCTGCAGTAAGTGCTACTAAACGCCCTTGATAATTTCCATTGAACTTGTAGAAACAATGTGCATGGTATACCGCTGCCGAATAACCGTTCAAGGTACCCAGTGTGTGTATGTATATATATATATATATATATATATATATATATATATATATATATATATATATATATATATATATATATATCAATGAGCACAAAAACGGCACAGTTTCGCCGTAAGACCGAAGCAATGAATGCGACAAATTTGAATGTCCCGCGAAGAACGGCAAGCAGATGGAAACGTGCTGCGCGCTTCTCAAGAAACAACACACGAAAAGGAACACACACAGGACGAGCGCGAACTAACAACGTTCTCAGCTCAACACAGGGCGCTGCTCAAACACAAAGGACGCACGAAACATATACGCACAGGTAAACACAGGATGAGCGCGAACTACTGTCACAGTTAATTCTTTGTGTTTGAACAGCGCGCTGTTCTCGCAAACGGGGACTCTGCAGCAAGCGAAGTGGCCGTCGTGCGCTCTGTAACTACAACGCAATCGTTCCGGTGAAAGCCCGTACTAAACTGTACAAAACCTCCTCCACAGCGAGATAAGCGCGCGCGCGCACGGGTGACCACGCACCATTGGGCAAAGTACACGCTTATGGACGAGCTCACGCAATGCAACGAGCGGGGCGAGCGCGCCCTCCGCGCCATCTCGCCACCTCACTGGTAATACTGAAAACACGCTGATATTTCCCCCGAGATCGGCGTGCCGCAAGCGGTAAATGGAGCATACAAAAATCTCGCCGTTACTATTTCGAACGACGTTTGTGGCTCGGCGATTAACACCGCGCGCTGCGGAGCGAGTGGTCGCTCGTTCGATTCCACGCGTCGGAAAAATGTTCGATTCCGCACGTCAGAAAAAGTGAGTGAGTGAGTGGAGCTTTTTTAGAGTCCAGTGCGGAAAGATGCTGAAGGTGTTACCCTGCTACCGCCACTTGAATACAGGCAGGGTTAGCCTAACGGTCCTGTAGCGGGCACACGGACTGCAAGGAACTCGGATTTTAAACACTATCTATCCTTTACTCCGCCATACATCACGATTGTTTGAGGTAGGTTTTGCACATCCCGTGGACTTGCCCGAAAAGGACAGACTATTACAGCCAAACCCTGACACCAATCTTTGGGGGAAATTCAAGTGAAGTGCTTCCGCCTCCATGAAACTTAAGTACGTGCATTTTCCTAAATTTGGTCCTCATGACTTCAGACTGCTTTGGAACTTTGAAATTGGATTCATTTCCCAGTTCAAATAGCCTCGTAGACATGTACTCGAATTTCTAGCGATCATGCATGCGTGGTGAAAATGAATTCACTGAATTCTTTGGAATACTATGAGTGCTTCAGAATAAATTCATAAATATGTCAAGCTTAACAAGTAATGCGAAAAGAATGTTTCGAGCTACGAGAGCATTTATTACATTCATGCATTAGCTATGTGTTGCAAGCTATTCATTAGCTATGTGAACCAATGCATTAGCTATGTCTTGCATTTTCACAATATTATGTGAGCTTCACATTTCACTTAATACATTATTTTTAAACCGTGCTGCAAGCATTGTTTATCGGCACAGCTAAGCGTAGTGAACTCTCCGAACCTTAGGCTTGTTTTCAGCTGATGAGTGCGGGTGCAATGTGCCCTGCGGACTGCAATGTGGTTGGTTTTGGTATGGTTTAGTATTGATGGTATTATGCTGCTTGCACGTTGAGGCGTCATTTTCCCCATAAGAAAGCGCAAGATATTGTACGAGCGAGTGATTCAAAGGAACAATCCAAATAAGGTAGTTATTTCATACAAAACTGCACCTACGACTGCAATGAACTTTTTTCCAGCGGGTATTGTAAATTATTCATGACTGGTGTCGTCGGCAAATGGGATTATGGACAGCGCAACAGGCTCAGATTTGACAATACTACCTGCGGTGGTTTCTTCAGCAGCCAAATAACAGTGCAGCTTTCAACAGCATTTGCTTCCTTCAGCTAGAGCTAAAACGTCATTCTCTATATATATCGCAACACACAGCCACAAACTTGATGATTGCTAAGAAATTGTTTGCGACATACGTCTCATTAACGATGTGTCACTCTAGCAACACACGGAATCGCACGTTGTTTCGGTGCCGCAGAATTACAATACACGCCGTCATCTCACAGGACTCATTTTGCCGCAGCTGCACTTCAAAATGCGACTCCCTTGATACTTACCACACAACAGCGCCGCCATGACTAGGAGAGCTAAGATCACGCTTCTGTTGGCCATTGTCTTGAAGTTCTTTTGGAACCGCAGGAATGAGGTCTGAAAAGAGGAAATTTCTTCCATCAGTAGGAACTAATTTGTCAAACAGTGTAACCTACAGAGAATTGAAACAGCGCTTAGGCAACGTTGTGCTCGCTCCTTGCATCTCACCTCACTTCAAGATTGTGCGTTGGAGGTTGATCCCAGAGAATGCAGCAACGAGCTCTGGCTCTGGCTTTTGTAACGCCACAGTCGAGCTAACATTTCCATGATTTATTCGTAGCAGTCTAACTAACAAGCTGTTTTATCAAGCCGGATGTCCGTCGGCGGATGTGCTTACCACAGGAGAACCTATGTGTCTCTACACATCTACATACGCACGAGTAACACTGCGCTGCATAGTTAGTGAAGGTTCAAGGTCTAATTTAAAAAAAAAAGCCTCACACGATTAGACAGCTGCAAAGACGGACGTGACGTGAGCTCTTAGCAATCGGCCACCGCTCTATTGCGACGTTTCTGCTGTACTTTTACATGGAAAAATGTTAATTGGTAGAAAGCCGTAGAGCTGAATCCGACCTTGATAGGTCGCTCTGGCGTGAATACGTGTACTGCGGACTGTATATCGCAATGGCCCCTCGATATGAAAACCTTAGAATAACGAATGGCATATCGAGGCATTCGAGTGCCTGTTTTAAACGGCCACTACCTGTGTTACGCAAATACACTTTTGTAATTTTCGATTGGTGCAAGAGAACAGGACGAGAACGCCGAATAACACATGAACACAAGTGCCCACTCTCACTTTAATTCATATGCACACGACATTTCTATACCCACGCGTGGTTATACGAATAAACGGAATAACATGGCTTATCACTACGTCATAGCAATCGGTATAACACGAAAGTGATACGTGTCTTCACAGAACTACTTCAATGTTTATTGTGCATCGATATATAAGAGCTTGTACAACGTCTATTGGTGTTTGATATTTATAGCACTGATTCACGTGGATGCAATCCTGTAGATGCCTAGTGGCACATCATCCCGACGGCTAATGCCCATGATTATGATTTAACCCTTGTGGTAGCTGAAGTTATTGAGATAGTCCGCCGCGGTGGTGTAGCGGTAAGGGTTCTCCGCTGCTGACCCGAAGGCCACGGTTTCTATCCCGGCCTAGGCAGTCGCATTTCGATGGAGACGAAATGCTAGAGGCCCGTGTACTGTGCGATGTCCGTGCACGTTAAAGAACACCAGACGGTCGAAATTCCTGGAGCCCTCCACTGCCACGTCCTTCAAAATTATATCGTGGTTTTTGGATGTTAAAAACAAGATGATATTATTCAGGTTGTTAGCATACACCTGGAGACAGCATATGCTGAATCCCGCGTAAAGATGACATGAACAAGTACACTATGAACACTGGTACTCGATATGCACTTCATTAAAGTGACGTCAATTGAGGAGAGAAACGGCAAGGTGTGCGCACCCTAGAGACAGGGTAAGCTACGCCTGTGCCACGGCCGCTGCGCCTGTGCTCACACATACATTACCAACCACACCACGCTTTAGGGACGTGGGAGGAAAAATTGAAGGACACTTTGTACATTCCAAAGTGTGTTCGGTGAAAGCGTGTGGCCATTCCACTGACTATGCCATGTCTTTTATCTTTTACACTCTCAGTGGGATAACACACAAAACGAATGTGTGCGTGTTTTAACGCGATAGCGTTAAAGAGTTCGTTTCGCAGAAATTCCGGCGTCGGCGTCGGCGTCGGTGTCGGTGTCGGCGGCGGCGTCGGCGGCGGCGTCGTTGGTTGTGAGCGAAAAATCATCATCTTGTCCGTGACCGAATAATCGAGAAAGATGCAAATAAAATAAATAATAAAAATTTCCGGGTCCGAATGAGGATCGAACCCGGGTCGTCTGCGTGGCAAGCAGGTGTTCTACCACGCAGCCACGCTTCTGCTTGTGACTACATATAAAATAAGTTCCTCTGCCTGCGTACATTCTCTGTTATTACTTTTCTGCTTTTCTAGAGAGATTTTTCGTTTCTAATTTCTTCCCAGAAAACAGGCTTTTTGTATTTGCACACATTTTTTCTGTTATTCTATAGAAATTTTCTCTTCCTAGTACCAAGTTCAAATAATAAAGTAGTGCACGCTTTGTTCTCAATGGCGTCCAGTATCCGCAATGCTTTGCGGCATTCCCTGCAAATTGAGTGTACTGCGGCATCGGCGCAACACCTTTCATTTCCTTCTCTGTGTTCGTTATCATGTAGAACTTCTCAACAAAAGCACATAACACGACCGCCGACATGCATCTGATATTTGTCGAGTTTGGCATTAATTTTTCTCGAAGTCTGAATTTTACTAATTTGCAAGATGGTCAATGTCGAGTTCACGCTTTGCTCTAGAGAAGGCTTTTATTTTACCAAGCGTCGCACTTTTGCAGCGGATGAAGCACGATAGAAAACTTTTAGGCGAATTGATGTGATGCCCAAGGTCTTGAGAGCTCTAACATAACTTTTCTGTGAAAGAACAGGTAAAATCTAACAACGTTTGGTATTTAATACGACGTGGCTCGGATATTTACAGAAACTATTTGTTTACAGGGTTGAACTGACAAATTACATCATTTCAAAAACAGAGTATCCATTTTTGCCGAATCCAAGAAATTTCATGTAGGTAAAACAGAAAATACCTCTAAATTTTATATTATTTAACATACATTTTTTACAGTGTAGGTGATGCTAGGTTCTTTCTACCTTCATTCACAGCGCAGAGAGGTTCGAGTTAAACCAGTGACAGCTAAGACACGACACGAGCATGTCGTCGTAGGCGTAGGCCTTCCATCGCCTCAGGGTCTTCTCGCAGCCGCCGTTGCCTTTCCCGTTCGCTAGTATTCTCTCGTTGTACGTACTCAAGATATTCGGCTCGCCGCCAACGCTTCGCAGCCATTTGTTGGGCTAACTGTTGCCTTCTCTTTTAGTGAAAGTTGTGTATAGTAGGATTCACCCAATTTCTGTGCCATGTACCCGTTCACGATGACAGTTTTAGGATAGGCCGCACTAATTTGTGTGGCACATACCCGTTTGTTGGGCTAACTGTTGCCGTCATTTTTAGTGGAACAGTGGCGAGTAGTGGGATTTAACCGATTTCTGTAGCGCATAACCGTTTACGATGACTATAGTTTTAGGGGCGAAGCTCCTTAGGTTGTGGGTATGTCCTTCCTCTGTAGTAGTAGTAGTAGTAGTAGTTGTAGTACGTAGGTAGGTAGGTAGCCACGTATAGTGGAATGTACCCCCTCCACGTGATAAAGATGACGATGACGCAGTATAGTAAAATGTATCCACTACACGTGATAACGATGAAGTATAAGCGCGTTCCAGTATAGTGGAATGTGGAATGTACCCACTACACGTGATAACGATGAATATGACTCAGCGAGAAAACTGTGGGTTCATTCGTCCGCCCGTTCAGCGATAAAGATGACAATGACTTATTATAGTGGAATGTACCCACTACACGTAATAACGATGAAGTATAAGCGCGTTGCAGTATAGTGGAATGTACCCCTTACACGTGATAACGATGACGATGACGCTGATGACCATGAAGTATAAGCGCGTTCCAGACCACACATTCTCTTTCTGCCATGGATGAAAACGATCGAGCTTCGCCCACTCATCATCATTCACTTCGTGGCATATGGCGTGATTTCTTGGTACGAGGGAACAAGGAAAGATTTGATAAAGAGCATCGCTGTTAAAAGAGAGGACAGGGAGTAAAAGAAAGGTATTAAGAAAAAAAATAAAGCGCCCCCCCTCCGCTCTTCCTTCACGCTTGGCAGTACTACTGCGTAGCTGACCTGAGTTTTTGCCAGCAAGCCGCACATTTTTAAGTACACCTCAGAACTCGTTGCAAGCTTAATAGAGGGCGTTTTTACAAATTTCACAAGAAGCAATGAATAAAGTTGGCGAAACTATAGTATTCGCTCTCACTGCTGCAGCAGCTTTCCCATAATGGCACAATATGCACAAAACGGAAGTGAACAGCGGGTCATGGTACATGACTATAAATCCCATTATACGCATGGCTCTATGTCATACCACCTGCACTAGCAACATTGCGGAAAACTAATTTGAACCTCATATAGCCATGGTGTACTCAAGGCGGCATTGACAAGGGGCCGATTAAGTTTTTGAGCTGCGCAATGTATCTCAGTCACAATGCCATCAGTGCGTTTCTCGTTTTATGTATGCCAGATCGCTGAGCAAAATGACTGGTGATCTACTGCCCCTGCTTGGGTCACCGAGGACTGCCAAGCAGTGGTAGTGAGGCCTGACGAGAACATAAAGACGACAACTCGTCGATGTGGACGCTGTCGTCGTCGTCAGCGTGACCAAATTGGCGGAGAGAAGAAACGACCGTTCGAGCATTCATTTTTCACTGTCGATTTGAACTGAACGCTCACTGTAAAATGGTTCCGTACGCGAACAATTTTTAATGTACACCCTTTCCCGAGCCTGTAATGCGATTCCAATTTAATCAATGATGTTTGATACAGTGCGCCCGTTGTAAACGTTATATTTCAAGTAAGACAAAAGAGCTGCTCAGCCAGCGCTCAGCCCATCGGCTTGTTTTCGCACGTGACCATACAGGCTTCACGGGTGCGAAACTGGTTAGCGCCGGTCAGGCACCGGCGGTCTCGCAGTACAGTAGGCGATGAGCGCAGGCACCGGATGCGGCCATCCGTTGTGAACAAATCGGCAAAGAACGGATACTTTAGGTGACGTTGATCGCAGGCTACAGCCTGCGATCAACGGAGGAGAAGCGGCCACATGATGAAGTCAACCAAGTATGGGAAATATATTTAGAGCAAAAATCCATTGTGCAGGAATTAGTCGAGGCAAAAAATTAAAGGCGAAAGTGAACGCTGGATGACAGAGATTCGCGAAAAGAAGAAGGCCGCGCCTAGGATATTTTGGAGCCACCGAAAAGCGCTAGGTAGGAAGTCTGTCACAATGCAACAACATATGGTAGATGAAGGAGGAAATCAATTGGAAGGGTATGAAGCGCTAGGTTACATCCGAAAGGTAACAGTCGATTCGTTTAAAAAGGTCGCCCAGGGGATTACCCCGGTGAGTAAAAAGTATGCAGAAGAGTAAAACCGAGGAAGATGTAGTACTTGAGAATTTCAATTGGAAGAAAGCCGAAGGAAAAATTCCTAAGCGCACTACTCCGGGCTTAGATGGGGTTCCCGTCAGCCTCATTAACGAACTAGGACATAGCACTAAAGAAGCACTGCTGAAAGCCGTAGAAAAGTGCTTACAGGAGAGGGAAATACCAGACAGTTGGCGAAAAAGTAGAATGAACTTAATCTATAAAGGCAGGAGAGAAAAGGATAATATTCGCTCATATAGACCGCTAACCATTACATCAGTGCTATACCGGTTGGCGATGCAGGCAGTAAAATTAAAAATGGAAACGTGGGTAGAGCAAAATGATATTTTGGGAGAACTCCAGAATGGATTCCGAATCGACAGGCGGTTAGACGATAACCTGTTTGTTCTTACACAGTGTATGGAAATATCAAAAATAGAAAACAGGCCCTTATACGTAGCTTATCTAGACATCACCGGGGCATATGACAACGTTAATCAGGAAATTTTGTGGAATATATTGAAGGAATTGGGCATAGGTGACGACTGTATACAGCTTTTGAGGGAAATATACCGAGAAAATACAGTTTGTGTAGAATGGGAAGGAATAAGCAGCAAGGACAGCGTTGACATTAGCAAGGGGCTGAGACAGGGATGTCCTTTGTCCCCGCTGTTATTCATGCTGTACATGGTGAGGATGGAAAAAGCGCTAGAAGGTAGCAACATTGGATTTAATCTGTCACACAAACAGGCAGGCGCGATGGTTGAGCGGAAGCTTCCAGGTCTATTTTATGCTGACGATATTGTCTTATTTGCGGACAGTCAAGATGATATACAGCGGCTGGCAGATATATGCGGAAGGGAAGGCGAGGCTCTAGGACTAGGTTTTAGTGCAACAAAATGTGGATTGATGGTATTCAATGATCACGAAGACCATGCGGTCTTAATACAGGGCCAAGAAATACCGAGGGTAAGCGAGTACAAGTACCTCGGAGTGGGGGGTAAATGAGGGGGGATAGATATATGGAGGTACAAGAGAAAGCATCGGTAACAAAGGGAAAGAGGAATGCTGCAATCATGAAGCACAGAGCGTTATGGGGATACAATAGGTACGAGGTGCTTCGAGGGCTGTGGAAGGGTGTGATGGTTCCGGGGCTTACATTTGGGAACTCAGTGGTGTGCATGAAGTCAGAGGTGCAATCAGGAATGGATGTAAATCAAAGGACTGTGGGACGCCTCGCGTTGGGCGCTCACGGGAAGACGACAAATGAAGCTGTAAAGGGTGATATGGGATGGACAGGTTTTGAAGTGAAGGGAAGCTCAGAGCAAAATTAGATTTGAAGAGAGGCTGAGGAAAATGAAGGAGAGTAGATGGGCAGGGAATGTTTTCAGGTATTTGTATAGAAAAAGCGTCGACACGCAGTGGAGAAAAAGAACTAGGAGGCTCACCAGTAAATATACGGCTAGCAGTGTGGGCGACATGGCAACAAGGAGCATTAAGCGAAAAGTCAGAGAGGCGGAGAGGACATATTGAATGACAGCGATGGAAAAGAAGCCGGCTCTCAGTGACTACCGAAAGGGAAAAAACGAAATAAGGAGGGAGAGGTTTTATGATAATTCAAGGGGAAGCGCTTTACTGTTTGAAGCAAGGTCGGGTTGCCTTAGAACGCGTAGCTATAAAGCGAGATTCTGTAACGAAGAAGAACAATGTACATGCTGTGGGGGGAACTAAGGAAACGATGGAACATGTACTGATTGAATGTGGCGATATCCACCCCCCAGATATACGTGTGGGCACGAGTCTACATGAAGCCTTGGGTTTTAGGGACAACAATGGAAAGCTGAACACGTCCGCGATAGAAATAAGTAAGAGACGGTTAGAGTATTGGTGGCAGAAAAGTAGAGATAAAGGACAAAAATGAAGAATGGGGGAAAAATAAGGTCATTCTGCCTTAAGAGGCAGAGAGATGGACCGTGAATTAATATTTTTCTTTGCGATAATAACATAGATTTAATCAATGTAGATAAGGCATTAGGCCAACATAAAAAGAAAGTTTTTTTCGAGCCTGGTGGCAGACATGTCACCGACCCGTTATAAAGGGGACGCTCATAGCATCCATCCATCCATCCATCCATCCATCCAGCCCGAGGTGGACCGCACGGGGAACGCCGAACTCGTCCCAAGCACTGCATTCGGCACTCCTGGGCCGTACGGAAGACGGCGCTGTCGTCGGCAGGACACCCGCCCTACGGGAAGTTCCATGGGACACACTTCCGGCCCTCAAATAACCACCAGCTGGAGAGCACGTCTTCCCTGCACGTGCCCAAAGTCAGTGAGTCATCGTTTCATTCTCAATTTTCTGTACATATATGGCTGTACCGGCGTCGATGAACAGTGCTCCTGCACGCATCCCCCGCCACAACACACCAAGGTGCCTCAACGCGTGGCAGCAGTCACGCGTTAAATGCGCACATAATAATGCAGCAATCAATATTAAACTACGGGAACCGAACGGCTACACACTGAGTACCAACAACGCATTACTAACGCAAGCAGTTAAAGGAAACGATCGTTTCGACTGTGGTTAATGGGGCAGTTATTACGAAGGCCACACATTACTTGACATCATCAGATTAGAGATATTTCGCATTCATCGCCACGTGCCGTAAACTGCCTGTAAACCCCCTGCATGGCTGTAGATAAGAGGAGCACATAAATGGTGAATACAGTGATCAATTAACCAGTGGTTTCATAAACGTCATAAAAATGGCGTTGGTTCGACCTTCACCGGCGGCAACTTGTCTTCTCTACGGCTTTCATTTCCAATTGAGTTTGTAGGTGAATTGACGCACATCACCAAATGAAAAGCCTCATACAATATTCTTTTACAAAATGATACCGACAGGCAACTCATACATTTGTACTTCCATTTATCCATTTCTATTGTTTCGAGTATTTTCCTTGTTTCTTTCTTGCGTTCCTTATGCACAACCTCTGTTCCTGACGGAGTGGCAGCACGGCCATTATCCCTACAATGAAAACCAATGACCACGCGGTTAACGGAACACAACCATCACTGCTCGGTGAGAGAGCTTGGTCATTTAGCATTGCAAAGCTTGTGTTAGCACCATTTTTATGTTTGCGTGATTGTTTCTTTTGTACGCTGCTTCTTCATTATCATGGTTCATCAACTAGCCCATTCGTACTTTTCATTTAACCTTCTTATCCATGAGTGCGCAAGCTCAAGCAACACGCTCGCATGCATGTATACTTGGCACAGCTGGTGAACAGCGGCTTGCCGTAGCACTCCTCGGCAGGCCATTGCCCCGGGCGCATGCAACTGCGGCGGCACAGGACAATCGACGCGAACCTGTTCAAGCCTCGGTTGCAAGAGTGCACGGTGTCTGTGGCCGTCTCGACGCAGGCATTCACTGAGCGACGGTAGTGAAACTCTTGCTAGTCACGGTTCGGGTGGCAAAGTGTGTACAACACGTCCCCGCACATGGGACGAGTCTGCAAAGACAGGAGTGTAGACAAGGTATGCATTCCAATACTGTGTTCAAAGAAAAAAAATGGGAAATATCTGTGGGGTTTTACGGCTTAGAAATACAATATGAACATGAAGCACGCAGTAGTGGGAAACTGTGTTAATTTTGACCACCTGGCGTTGCTTGAGGTGCACGTAAATCTGAGCACACGGGTGTTCTTTTTGCACACGGGTTCACCCCGAGCACACAGGTTCTGCCCCGATTGAAATGCGGCCATCATGGTCGGCAATTCTAACTTGGGTCCATGAGCTCAGCAGTACAACACCTAGGGCACCAAGGCATCCCGACGGGTGAGGTTCGGAGCGACCGAGTTTTGAGCAGTGACAACGTTGCTGATGATATGCTCGTGCCTATATCTTATGGAGATTGGCAACATTTAGATTTTGTCAGAGAAAGTTCGCGGTACAATCTGCACGTGAAATGGCGAACACAAACGTGTCATTGCGGCACTGAATAAAAAAAAGATCTGTTAGTAAGTGCACTTTTGCGTTTGGGTGGTAACCTCTGCTAATGATAAGCGCAGCGTCGTGACTCGCTCTAATTTGCATTTAGAAATGCTTGTACGTTGAGAGCTTCTTGTTAATGCGGGACAAAGTCATTCCACGTACTGCAATGCAGAGTTGAATATACTTCTGACATTGTTCGCGAGGGCTCGCGAAATAGAGTGAACAAGACGCTGTTCATGCGCTTCGACGACTGTTTATGTCCTTGAATTATTGTATCTGTTAGACAATGCAAAATTCTTAGCCGCATTCCCGACAAGCTAATCCTCTTGAATTTGAAGGCGAAAGAAAAAAAGGTACGTAGCTTGCACTAACGACGCTAAGCGGGAACAATCAGCGGAGCTAGTGTTCGACCTAGCTTAGTTTTGCTAGCCATGCCAAGCTTTGCTAGAGGTGCTAAGTTTTTCCTTAATGAGAACTAGCAGCCAATAATGCCAAGGAAAGTATAGGGGGGATGTTATTAGTAGTAAGTGTAATGTAAATGCGAAGAAAGAAAAGTGGACGAAAAGATAACTTGCCGCGATTTTTATTTACGTCATCAGATCTTGAGTGATGTTGCATGACTTTAAATCACGTGAGTAGTTACGTGATGTTACATGAATATAGCCACGGGACTAGGTACGCAGTGTTACGTTTTTGAGTCACGTGAAAGTTATTGAGAAATTTTTAGTTATGTGAGTATTTGTTACGTGAGTTTACTGATTCCATACACTTGACTACATGTTACTTGATGTACGCGGTTTCAGTAACGTGACTAGATGTTACGTGATGTTACGTAATTTTTGTCAAGTGATTGTTTCTTACGTGCTGTTACGTGATTTTAGTCACGTGACTAGTTATTACGTGATGGTAGGCTATTTTCAGTCGCGCGACTAGTTGTTACATTATGTTACGTAGTTGCAGTCCCGTAGCTAGCTGTTACGTGATGTTACGTGATACTTAGTCTCGTAACTAACTCGTCCATCATAGTTTTTGTACTCTAGCAGAAATCGGCGCACGTGTTTTGGGAGCGAAGCAGAAGTTGAAGAGCACGAGGCGAGCGTGACCCATTCATGATGGTGATCATTCCTGTTCGCGCTACCCGGGAGCAACGAAAACCTTAAAGAGTTCCGCTCTTCAAAATTTTAGCTAATCGTTATTGCTGGGCGTATAACGAAGGGCCACTGTCCAGTGACACGAAGTACTCGTGAGTGCAACAACCTGTGAATCTCCCGGCCAGATAGAAATCCGAAAAACCTAAGAAGACCTTTTGCTAAAGAGGAATCCTTATCGACGAATTTATCTACTGACGGAAAAATTCCGCGGGAAGGTAAGGACGTCAATATAGGGCAAAATACAGCTTGGAATGCTTTTCAACAACGGTGACGTAAGACAGGGTTCCCCAAATTGCAAATCAGTGACGCGATAGCTGGTGAAAAAAAATGTCACCCGATCGCAATTTCATTTTCGCATCATATTGTCGAAGACCACCGTATTCTGCTATGACACCTTCTGCTCAATTGGGCGTGGACCAATCAGGACCAATCCGAATATGCAGAGAGAGTGGTTATGGGCTTTTTTTTATGGTATGGCATACACGATAGGCTAAGTTGAATGAAACAAAAAGGGCGTTGAGGCATCTGTTTGCCAACTAGACAAACCACTCGTCGAAAGAAAATTGCGCTGGTTGAACAAGCACAGAAGAAAAAGAAGACACACGACACAGACGCTGTGTTGCTGTGTCGAGGGTCTTTTTCTTGTCTTGTCGAACCAGGGCCATATTATTCAACGACAATATACCAACAGGTCCAAATTTCAACTTTGGTAAACCACTCGTCGCGGTGACGTATCCACCGACAACTATGCTCTCACGGGCTCACGGGACGCTGGAACGGAAAAGCGATGAGGTCCTCGCTGTCTTCGACAGCTTCGACGTTCTCGTGTTCACCCGCGGAGGCAGAGGGAACGGTGGCCCGCTTCGCTGGCTTGGCGTGCCTCGCGTAATTGTTGCCGGTGGTCCCTTTCCGAACAGTCGCTTCGGCCGCGAACATCGGTGTAGCAGCTTCTCTCCGTGTGACTCGAAGACTGGACACGTTCCGCGAGACTATGAGGCTGGTCGCGCTTCTTGACTCTTCTGATGCGCCAACGGGCAGCGCTGGTGCGTGGATGGTTGTAATAGTAGCCGGAGACGACAGCCCCATATGCGGCTTCTGGTTATTGACATTCGGATGACCGACACGTGAGATAGCGGCCACCATGCGGTCCGAGTGCGCCATGGCAGCGAGGGAGACGAGGACCAGGAGCGTCATCAACAGCGCCATCATAAGGACGGGCGCGCAGATACCCCAGGACATTCGGCGTTCCTGGCTCTTAGCGGACGATAAGCGAAGGTCTCGGCTACCGCGGTTGGTGCGGCTCTTGTGCCGATCGGAGTCTGAGCCGTCGCCGCTCGTCGTGCTGAAGGCGTCTCCGCTTGTCATACTGGTGCCCCTACTACTATCGCTGCCAGCGCGGCTGCTAATGGCGCTACTCGTTGACGGGTCTCGTTGACCGACGAAGTTGGCCCTCGCCGAAGACGTCCCCGCGCTCTCAGGGACCGCAGGTGTCTGGTGGCTCGACCGCGGCAGTGGGGCCCTCATTTGCTTCGGTATCGTGGGCCACATTTCCTCGCCGCTTACCGCGATACCCCGCTGCGCTGCTAGCCAGGCAGCTGTCATGGCGTAAAGATCCTCATTGTGGTTGTAATAAGGCAGCAGCGGATTTCCTCCGTCGAACGAGCCGACAAGTCTGAACCCTTGGCTTTGCTCAAACAGAGGGTTGTAATAGCCGGAGTCTTGTTCGGCGAGGTGATGTAGAGATTTCTTCTATGTGGCGTTGTCGAAAGCCTGCTGCGGACGCCGCTGGGTATCTCGCGGTGTTTTTGCCATGGCTGCTTCGCGATGATTACGAGAGGCGATGTAATTCAGGCAGCTCGCACTCAGTCGTCACAATTTAAACAATGGAAATGGCATGCTTCTCGCGCACGGTCATCGCGAGGAGCGTGCTGTTGATCTTCGTCTGTTAATCTGTTGAGGGAGCCTGGCTCGTAAACAAACATTGGTCAGAGCACGAATGGCCATTATACTTCGCGCACTGTTCGCGACTGTTGGCGATAGGAAGGCACCCCCGGGCGCGCCCCCGGGTATCATATGGGCGTAAGTGTAGTTAAACGAATCTGAGAACAAGCGTGTGAACTTGCAAAACTATTCTCGGCTCCCACAGGGGTAAACACTCGCACTAAGTAGCGGTTGAAATGCGGATCGCCTGCCCTTCACATTTGGCACAAGCTGTGCCGTGATATTAGCGCGAAATCGTTAAAGAGCTCGTTTCGCAGAAATTCCGGAGTTGGCGTCGGTGTCAGCATACGCGTGCGCAAAGTTCCCCTTCAGGGGGGGGGGGGGGTCGAACGTTCGTCGCAACGCCTTCCCTCCCTATTATGCCACTGTATGGGGCTGACTTTGCGCCCCCCCCCCCTCTTAGTTGACCAGGAAAGAGGCGCCCCCCTTGCCCCCCCCCCCCCCCTGAGCGCACGCCTATGGGTGTCCGTGTTGGCATCGGTGTCGGCGTCGGCGTGGGCGTCGTTGGTTGTGAGCGGAAAATCATCTTGTCCGTGACCAAAAAACCGAGAAAGATGCAACTAAAAAAAAATAAAAATTTCAGAGGGTCCGAGGAAGGGTGGAACTCTGGCCGTCTGCGTAGCAAGCAGGTGTTCTACCACGGAACCACAATATTTGTTGAAGCTGCTTTGGAAAAAAATGAGTGAATGTCATGTAGCGGAAGGAGTCTCCTTAACGCATCATATATCTCGTGGCAGAAGCATTGAATCGCGCCACGCGTCCAAAGGATGTGGATTGTGCAACGAGTGGGTGTTTTAAAGGGCCACCCATTACAACGCGCTCAGACACATTTAATCATCGTCAGCAGCAGAACCATCAACAAAGTGAACAGCTGAGTATGTTCGCATGTTGCCCTACGAACGTGTAGTGGGCCCTTCGCTGTTGCGCAAAAAGGAATAATTATGGTGTAGTGGGCACTTAACAACTGTGCTTACAACAGGCACTCAATGATACTTTGAAACAGCCAATGTTACGCGCACAGTCCTTGGTTTCCTTACGGCACGGTTGAGACATGCATCGAGAACCGAAGCAGCCTAGCAGTTCAGAAGGATGTGCAAGAGGCCCGATTACGCTATCGCGACCTACTCTCGAATGCGAAGCTCAAGCGTCGCTCACTTTTTCAATGGCTCAGCAGTTCAGCAATATTTGGGATTGACTGTCGGACGGAAGACAAGCTCTTCCATCCTTCATCTGAGTGGTCGGGGCCGGCCCCGCAATTACCCGGGTCTTGAAATAAAGTTGTTTCGCACACTCATTCATTCACTCACTGTGGGGCACCATATCTTTTTGAAGTCCCAAAAACTATTTGAAACCAGTGAAACACCTCTCACTTTCATATTACTACAGTGAAACCTCGGTGATACGATCACAGCTCATACGAATTTCGGGTTGATAAGAATTTTTCTTTGGTAGCGACCAAGGCCCATTGGGCTGCAGTGTAATGGATTACGGTTGTTGCCAACCGATTTTCAACCTGCGACGTGAGCAAAGCGGCGTCGCCAGGAGGTAGCTCACACTACGTATATTCTGGCATAGCCGAGCTAAGCCACTGCTAAATTCTTTTTATAACAGCGTTCATATAGTCGGTTCTCTTTTGACAGCACCAAACGCATTTAGCGTCACGAACCATTCTTCTTTTGAAAAATTCTGGACCTTTGGCCTACAGCGCTCCGCAGATTCAGTCGACGCACTTTAAACGGTCATAGCGTACCGTTATTGAGTGGAGCAGCAAATTATTGGCACAGCAAACGAAATAGGCATTAAGGGTGTTTCGCATCGTCAACGCATCACCGGCGCTAATGTTATGATGCCATCTACTCACTTGACAGCAAACCACTTTTACAGCTCAGCACCACCTCGGTAGTCCTTCCAGCATAAAAACCAATGAGCGATCTAAATATTAACGAAAAAAAAAAAAAACCTCATGCTTTGCCCTCAGCGTTAGATGAGACTAAGCGATGACAGATTATATCGCATGTGTCTTGCTCTCCGGACAGAGAGTCAGTAAAAAGCACCATTGTGGATGGAAGCGGATGGCTATGGTGGCTAGAGCCACCATATCTTCTGGGCCGTATGTGACTGCCATTTCGAGATGTACAGGGTCGTCCACTCTTGGTACGAATACGGCGCACCGTGGCCGCGCTCCGCGGGGCGCCGGTGCACTCGGTGCGGCCGCGCATCGAAGCTTAATTGGCGCAGGCGCACAGCCATTGCCTCATCTCTTATGATGCGCTCGAGCGCCGTGCCTGCTTTGCTGTGAAGCACGCCCCACTATCAGCATGCTAGTAGCGATTGAGTGCGCCGCAACGGCATTGCAGAAAAGCGCGCTTCGCTTACTGCAGTCTTGTGCAATTTTCCGGGTACGATGTGAGTGGTTTCTCCTTTCACTGCCCCTGTTAATTGCATGCATCTTTGGAAATTGCTCAGGGTTGCTTTTGTTCATGGAATTTAACACCGCAAGACGACTGTGCCTGTATTTGAGACGTTGTAGAATATGGCTGTGGATGATTTCGACCACCCGTGGTTTTCTAGCGTTGGCTGGCATTACGCAGCGCACGGGCGTGCTTGAAATCCGCGTCGATGAAAATTTAGCCATACCGACTGTGTGTCGGTCGCGTAACATTGATCTCGAGGTATGTTGACTGTCTTTATGCATACCCATAGGCGTGCGCACGGGTGAAGAAGAGGGGGGCGAGAGGGGGGGGGGGGATGCGCAAAGCCTGCCCCATACATTGACATGATAGGGAGGGGGAGTCCTGCGGCGAACCTTCGCCCCCCCCCCCCCGCCCCCCTGAAGGGGAACCCTGCGCACGCTTATGTGCATACTGGCATATTACGGATCGTGCTGACTCTGCAGACAGGCACCTATGAAACGGGTTCGATGCACCCTCCTGCCCTAGTTTGCTACGTTATAAAGCGTGAATCAGCGTTTCCGCTGCTTTCCTTGCTTGTTATTTGGACGCAGTGGTACTGCCTCTTGTTGCCACGCGCTAGGTATCCTTTCTTCTGCTCCAACCCATACTTCCCTGCAATGGAGTTACGTGAACAATGACAATTTACAATGGTTGAAAGTTTACCCCGCCGTCGTGCAACAGCTTCTCGGTTTTGAGTGCGGAGCACTTCAGGGGCCCGGACTGTCGTGTGATGTAGTATGCTGTGATCGTATGCTGTCTTCCTCGCTTGGCGTAACGCAGGCAGAACCACGTATAGCATAGCCGTCTGTAGCATATTGAGCGCGCGCTCACTCCAAGGAGAAGTCTTCCTGTTGTTCTTCGAGCGCCTTGATGATGATATTGAGTCGGGCTTTCGTATGCTGCCGATCGCTTCGCATAACGCAGGCAAAAGCACGTATAAAATTAGAAAGAAAAAGAGGAAGCAAGCGAGAAATAGAATTACAGAAAAAAAGGAAGAAAATACGAAGAAAAATTGAAATAAATTGAAATACAGAGAGAAGATAAGACAAAAACTCTGGAAAATGAATAAATAAATAAACAATAAATAAATAAATAAATAAATAAATAAATAAATAAATAAATAAATAAATAAATAAATAAATAAATAAAGAAAAGCGAAGTGAGGCAAGGGCCACCAAGATTTCAGTTCCTTCAGGCTTGGCACCACTAGTGCGAAGCTGCCTTAATTTTAAAGACGGTAGTCTTTCTTGGGATACTTCTTCGCAGAAATTTTGGTCTGTCTGTCTGTCCGTGACTCGTTTCACGCGACTCAGCCAAGGTTGAACCACTTTCTCAGCGCCCAGCCATCTTGCACAAGTATTTTTGTTCATACTTGTGAACATTGTCGATCAAAAAGCAAATTTTACGCATGTCTGAGGAGCAACGTCAATACATAAGTAGTCTCTGGTATGTTTCTTTATAAGAAAATACATAGATACGTAATTCTGAAGACCCCAGCGTTTCTTAGGCTGCGCTCAAAAATCGACGCTATGCACGAAAAAGCCCTCGGCCGACGATATGTTGCTGCTGGGTTCTGCACAAGGTGATGTTTCTCGACAGCACTGCCAGATGGCGTCCATGTCTCACGCAGCGCCTCCTCTATTTTATCAAGGCCAGCCAGATGCGGCCGATTCAACATAGAGAAAGCGCTGTCTGAGTCAAGGCAAAACATTGTAGTACGGCCGGCATAAGACTATCGTCTTTCGACGACATTTGCAGCGAAGCACGCAGATACGCGGCCAATTTTTTTATGTTCAGGTCTTCTGAATTGTTCTGTTTACCATCCCTTAGACAAATGGCCTAGTCAAACATCAGGATCAGAAAAATCAACAAAATTTTCAGAGAAAATTCACGTGGAATTGAAATGAAACGCCTCCTACAGAATTCTGTCATTCATCACATCCGCCTTTAAACATCGTACAATGTGAGGCCAATGCATTGTTCGCTCAGTTGAACCCACGAGATCTACGTTGTATACTATCCTAAAAATTTTGAAACCCATCCTGAAGTAGCCTGTCCCCTCAGCGGTCTTTGCACTTTGGCTTCTCAAGACGACTCCAAAGCTATTGTAGTTCATGCTATCATGGGCTTGACAATCTCGTTACTGCTGGCGACGCTGTTATAAGGCTTCAATTGCTTTCCAAGCTATGCGCCTCGTTTAGCGAGGCGAACAATGGTCGAATTTTTTTTTGTTTTTTTTATTGCTTAAGCCACAGGACCTTCTTCTACTCATCGTACTTCGTTCAGCTGCGGTAACCCCACAATTTAGAGATTTAATTTACGTATAATGCTCTTTCCCCTTCGTTACCAGAGCGCGTTATTTAGTAATGATTAAATAACGGTTTCCTAAGGTTGAACAACCCCGAGGGGTCGAAATTAGTGTTTCTGTATATGCTATCGCAGGTAAGGGGCGCTAGTCGAAATTATCCGGAGCCATTTTCTACAACGTCTCTGAAATGTGCAGAGTCGCTTTGAGGCGTTAAATCCCTTGCACCAAAGCAATTCTGAGCTGTTTGCAAACATACATTCAAACAAGACGGATTCTGTCGGTGAAAAGAGGAACAGCCCAGTTGCTTTAAGCCAGATGCCTCAAACTCACCTCAGTTGGCGGGCCGTGGGCACGAAGTTTAGTCCCACAAGGGCCGGGACAGTGATGAAGGGGTTGAAGTGCGGAGGTGAGGTGCGAGGTGCTGAACAAAATGTGACCTAGCGCTACCTTTTGAAATAACGCATTTCTCTTATCTCATATGTGGATCATTTCTGAAGGGGGCTTGGCGTCAGGATTCGAGAAACGTCTTTTTAGCTTAGCAGAACAAAGAGTAATTGATCGCAATACGCAAGTAAGTATTGCGAATGCCATTTAGCACTATCACAAACAATTTACTTCTGGTGAAGCCACGGGCCGCGTGTTTGAGGCTCCTTATTTAAGCAGAAAACTGCACAACACATTGCACAAACTGCACAACAAGCGAAGCGCGCTTTCCTGCAATGCCGTGGCGGCGCGCTCAATCGTTACTGGTATGCTGACAGTGCGGCATGCTTCACAGAAAAGCAAGCACGCCGCTCGAACGCATCATAAGAGATCGGGCAATGGCTGTGCGCCTGCGCCGATTAGCTTCGATGCGCGGCCGCACCATGTGCGCTGGCGCACCGCGAAGCGCGGCGACGGTGCGCCGTGTTCGTAGCAAGAGTGGACGACCCTTACGTCAGGGGTCTCAAACACGTGGCACGCGGGCCGCATGCGGCCCGCGAGGCTCTCGGTTGCGGCCCGCGGCCAGCACATGGCTGGCGTCGCCCCACATTTTTTTTTCTTATTTTCATGTTAAGTATGTTCGTGAGCTACACAGGCCTGACTGGTTTAAAGCATTTTCTCCGTGAGGCATCCGATGTGTTCATCTCGTTTTGAAACATAACCGTGAAACTAAAGTTATATTTCCCAATCGGCATCCAAGTTGTGATCGGCATCCAAGTTATATTTCCCAATCGGCGCTGGCAAGTTGTAAGACCCCCCCCCCCCCCCCCCTCCCGCGCTCCCTCCTTCACTGCCCCGGCCCTTGCGGGACTAAATTGCCTGACTGGGGCCCGCTAGCTATGGTGAGTTTGAGACGCCTACTGTACGTAATCGCGCTTAGGGTGGCTATTGCGGTTACCAGCCGGTAATCGCTGCAATATTTTAGAAAATTCGAAGTGCATTCGCGAAGTGCCTAACGTACCACGTATCGCTGTAACGCGTCATGCTAGAAGTACACCTAAAGCTTTGTATCTCATTTTAATGGGACAGTTACGTCCGGAACTATGTGTTATGCTGCGCAAGGACAGTGCCTGTGTGTTCCTCGCAGCTTTGGCAGTGCTGCGAGGTAGTTGTGAGATGCAGTATAGGTGGTGTTGTGTCGTCGCACCTATCATCCGCTCCCGCTAACCCCTCGCTGCTCTTCTCTCCTCTCCGTTTAGCTATGCTGCAGAATGCTATCGTTAGCTCAGCGAAAAAAAATACGCGCGACGACATGAGAAACCTAGCGAGGTTCTATAAGCTCCGCCGTAAAAACAAGGTTCAAGCTGCAATCGTGCCCGGCCTCTTCCTTCGTGGTGAAGTAAGCACCCCCCTCCCCACCTAAGAGCATCGCCAGAGCTTATGATGGGCGAGAAGTCAGGTTAGCAAACATGAAAAGATTGCTTGGCGGAAGCGAACCTTTCCAACAGGCGCCGCACCTTGTGAATTGAGTGACGAGTGGTTGGTTTAAATCTCTCCACTCATCACAAAGAGCTCAGCGATAGCCCAGTGTCATCAAGAGCCACAGCATCAACAATGTCTTTAGCTTTGTAGGTACACATATTGCCGTCTAGGTGCGTCGTGGGAACATCGCAAAATCATGATGAATTATGGCGTAGTGGGTAGTTGGCAACTTGCGTGTTGGACCAGAAAGCATTTAATGAATGTGTACACGTTGACAAACTGTGTTATGTGCTCTCCACTTGCATTACTTGATCTAATACAGTTTACAAAGCGTTCTTAGGAAGCCGCTCCTCAGGCTTAATGGCTGTGAGTGCGCTGCAAGTACCGCGCTGGCCGACATTTTTTTAATGAAATGAAAGCAGGGCTAAAACCTAGCGGTGCTTGAAGTTTGGTCAACTTGTTGAAATATCATATTTAATGCTGCCCCTTGTTGTAGCAAACTGCCAATAACTTCGCCGGCTGTTTACGATAAACTCCTGAGCGTGTGCACGAGGACGCCACGTGAGAAGGCAGGCAGCACTGGAAACCTGTACGAAAACTTACGCTAGAAAAGCCTTCATAAAGGCTACCGTAACCTCTAAGTTCGACGGCACGTTTACCTGTACTGCACTCTGCATAAAGAAACTCATCTTGTAAGTTTTTATTCATAGCTACACAACAGATGAAATAATGAACCCCTACAGTACACTTCACATATGTACACGCTGCCATGAAACCTATATTATTTATTGACGCACGAAATTGCGAAAAAAATAGCTTTTATTTAACGTTGGCGCGTTTAGATTGAAATTTGTCCTGCAGCCTGGGTAAATCTCAACACTGATGCTTCCATTTAGCTTCTAGGATCCCATTTGCGACCATCGTTTGCAGCTGTAGTAATAAAGAAGGCAGATCTCTAATTAAGAACCACCGATTATTCAGAGGGTAAGCCCTACCAATACTGTGAGAAACATATGAACCTGAGTTTTTTTGGTCGACGTTGGTAAATGATTTAAGGAATGTCCGAGATGCTTCTTACCGAATGGTTACGCATGCCAATAAGTATAAACAGTTATTGTGCATGGAAAATGTGGTCGGCTTGCGTAAGAAACGAAAAGAACGCCCGTAAAAAACACACTCATAAGTTCTTTCCTGAACTGCCTCGCCAACTCCCATGAGTTTCGTGTTGGGAACAGAAGATTTGTGCCAAAATAGCGTTTCTCACTCTGGGAAACAAATTATAATCCAGTGATTCCGGGACCTATCCACGCGTTATACCGACTAATGCAGGATGTAGGACAGTGGCGGTACTCGGATTTATTTAGGTGTCCTAGTGTTTGAATTTAATGACCATTGAGTTCAGAAAAAAAACGCCGTGGATATTGAATCGTTCAGAAAACTTGGCCTTTCATCGACGTACCTCGCATAGAAAGCACAACGCAAGTATATTCTCTGAGTAAATATTCAGATAGGACTGATAATATGACGCAAGTATATTCTCTGAGTAAATATTCAGATAGGACTGATAATATGAGACATCGTTGGTATGGCTTAAGATCATCCATCAAACGCCAGCAACACGATGCATCTGCGCGGATTTCAGAAAAGGCCATGCGAGGCTAGCCAGTCGATGCGGAATATTTCCAAGTGCCATAGCAAACGCATGGCTGGCAGTGGATGGCCCTGTTTAGTGCTTCGTGCGAACACGTCAAATAGTGGCTAGAATCCATGCTACCAGAGCACAACACCTGATTATGATTTAGCGTTACGAATAGCCCTTATATTGTTTAAATCAGCGTGACTTAGCAATGTTCAGTTGAACAAAATTAATCGGTGTACAAGAGATAAACATTGCATAAATGTTTATTTTTGTCTGCCAGGCAAAGTGGCGTGAACGTTCTTATCATTCTTGTACAACGCTCTCGCTAATATATGGTGATTGTAATCATAATTTCACGCAAGCATCGCGAAACCTAACGTATTATTGATATTCATTGCAACTTTCCTGGATAACATCAAGTGCAGACGGCGAATGTTTCACTAGGCATTTGATGCACTGCTGAGTTGCGTGAGGTCATTTTAGCAAGGAATTGTGTTCTCCACGAGACCCTTCTTAAGGGGCGCAATGCCTTGAATAACATTTAATACGTATGCAGAGGTGCTCACGTGCAGTGCTTTATTTTTGTATGTGAAATGTTGAAAAAGCAAAGCTCATCGAAAGCAGCCCGTAGGAATCATACACAGGCAAAAATCATTGGCCAATGAAGCATTCTTTGGTAATTTCATTTGCGTTAGTGTATCGGCCATGGGTTCAACCTTACATAAAAATAAATCGCTGAAACTTTTTGGGTCTTCTATGCCGAACAGTTCTTGCCCATATGGAATGCGATATATATTTCGAAAATATATTCAGGCACTGAACGTTAAGGCTTGAAATTTTTTTAAACTTCGAATTATAAATTTTTGGCTATGACACCAAGCAATTTAGTCTGAATTCATGACCTTATTCTTAATTTCCATGCAGATCACCGGAAATTGTGAAGGAAAATAGCTGCTTTCGTTTTAAATTCCACAGCAGCTCTACCTGCGTTCATTATATTTTAATCATCATGGGCCGTACATCGAGCCGTGTAAACCGCCAAGGTCCAGCAACACTTGGCCGAAGACTCGGCGGGATCCAGGACTATTCCACCAATTCGTAGGGCACTTAAATTTATTTGGTCTGGTTATATGCGTAAACCGACGGAAGTAAAAGAAGAGTTTCGCTTATTACGATATGCTACGAGCAGAATACATCTGTCACGTGGCACTTGCAGGCTCGTAGAAGCTGAAGGTTAGAGTCAGTCTTCCTGCTGTCGCTTGAGCGAAGGCCCTACGCCCGGTAAAAAAAAAAACACGTACTGCATACTTACCTGTACCGGCTGCAGCTGACAAAATGATAGACACACCATCACATACAGTAGGCATGTACACGGATAAGGCGTTCTGATGTCAAGATAATTAATGGAAAATAGTTGTGCTCGTTGAGCAGGAATGGAAAACGAGCTGTGCTCGCGTAGCCGGAAACCACAAAAGCAAAAATAATATGGGAGGACGATTACGAGGCAGTGGAGGCCCAATTTAGTGAGGGACTTCCTTAAGAACGAGCTGCTAGCACTTTGTGAGGGTTTATTAAGCTCAGTATACTCAGCCACGTTTTTCTCGCTTAGGCGTCGCCCGCCCTGTTGTTTCTAGTGGAAATCTTGGTAATCAGGTTAATGGTCCGCTTATCATTCGGACGTTTTGCTTTGTGTATTTGTATACTACTGTTGTTTTACATGCGTGCGGTCCAGTGGATGCTAGCTGTCGAATTTTTCCTCGTCACTTTTTGGCTGCTCCGGCGAGTCGCCACTCTCATAGGCAATTATGGCACCAATTCGATGGAACGTTTAGATCAGGAACCAGAGGAACGAGTGCAAAGTGCAAGATCGCTCGCTCGCAGGTTTACGTGCCACGTGTAGGCTGCACGCTGAATTTGGCGTACTGTACTACTTTGCCCCACTATGTGTCTTACATGTGTGCACGGATTTCGTGCCGGCCAACGCTACGTCCTTTCGAAAGGCGTTTCGTGTGGGGGGTGGTAAGCAGCAGTAACTCAGCAATTTGTGTAGTAGCGTGATAGCATATGCCAAGCGATGCATCCCCGCAAACGCCATTCACTATTCAGTAGTTACAGAATCAGAATCAATTTTTATTATTAAAATTTGGGCAAAGTTACAGGCATTTAGTATACAGAAGGAGGTCCCATAGTCAAGAGACTGCATCGTAAAGCGACTGCATCGGGAGGTGAAAGAGTGATATAGCGGAGGCACGGTTACCATATAACGACAATGTTGAGTGTGCAGAAAAACTCCGCGAAAGCGAAATAAATTAAAAGTGTCACTAATGCAGTCGCATAAGACAACTGCAAGGCGAAATCCATCAGGTGTTGGTATTTCACTGGGCACCCTTTGTATTGAGGGAACGCTGTTTCTTTCTTTTTTATCTCACACGAATTCCGTACAGACGAAGTGAAGGTGTACCTGGCATGGTGGGCGGCTGCGAAACTTTATTCTTGTCCGGCAAGACGCACGTTAGGGCGTAGCGGGTGACTCCCACGCCGTGGCGTAATTTTTCATTTTATTGCGATAGCAATTATATGGACAGTCTCGACAGGTTTTTGCCGTCACCGTTGCCGTCGCAGTTGCCGTCGCCGCCGCCGTCATGTCGCGTATGAAGTCCAAATTCATAAGATCCCCCCTGCGCATCATACGTTCTACCCGCGGGTAATAGCGCACGAGCGGGAGCGATGAACGCGGCTGAAGCGGAGATCAAACGAGCCGCCCCATCTCCGTCGCTCCGAGGCGCATGCGATAAGATCCCCCCCAACAGTTCGACCGACCGGCCCCTCCCTTCGTTCGCGAGCGTGAAAAGACGCGAGGGGGGGGGGGGGGGCTCCCTCGAGCGGCCTTCGATTTTACGAGCGCGGTCGTCGCTGGCGCGCGCGTTATCTCCCTATCTCGGCAGCCGACAGCGGGCGGCCGGTATACCCTTCTACGTGCTGCGCTCTCAACGCGAAGAGAATGTGGTGTGAAGAGTGTCCTGGAGCGGCCGTATTCTCTTAAACCAGCGTTTTCTAGAGTTGCGTGAGATCGGATCCAAAAGATTTAGCTGCCAGCCTCACTTCATATAACATTACAATATGTTGCTATCGCATTCATTGCTTCGCCCTAGTGGTGCAACTGTGACTTTTTCTTTCACGAACAAGTGCACAAAGTAGACCTGTAGCTCATACGCTAACGGGATACTTATTGTGCACTGCACAAGACCACCTTGAAACATAGAGATCTGAGGAGTTCTTAACAAATTCCGTTGTTTAATATGTCAAAAGTACAGCGTAGTTGGAACTCAAGCAATGATCAGTGCGGGTACGGCAAGGGGGGCCCTCCATGGTGGTCAGGGCTGGGGAGTATAGATAGTTTTGTGTATCTGTATTCCTGCATCGCGATACAATTTAAAAATGTATTTGTCTCTCATAGTAATATTTTGGATTTTACGTTCCCAAACGAAGATATGATTATGAGGGACGCCGTGGAGGAGGGCTCCTGAAATTTCGACCATCTGGTGTTCTTTAACGTGCGCTGACATCGCACAGTATATGGGCCTTTAAGCATTTCGCCTGCATCGAAAGGCGACCGCCGCGAACGGAATCGAACCCGTGACCTTCGGGTCAGCAGCCAAAGCACCGTAATCAGTTCAGCGCCGCGGCGAACGTATTTGTATCTCAGTACTGAAAGACTTTTACGATGTGTCGATTACAGTAAAAGCTCGATGATATGATCACGCGTGTTTCTGTGCTCAAGGTAGCGCCGATTGTACCGTGCTTACACGCGTCTGCCACGTCAAAGCAAGTCATATACTCGCAATCAGACATCCCATGAAAGGTGGACGAGAACCGAAAGAAGAAGCGGACGGTCTTGGCGATGGAGCTAGGCTTTGCAACGTCAACGTACACGTTCGATGGTAATAAAAACAAAGGACATCGGTTCAAAAATTTTCTGGCCTTCATCTATCAAGTGCAAAGCACTCCTTAAAGGGCCGCTCACCAACCCGCGTTCAAAGACGATGGAGCGGTTTCCTTCTTGCATTGCTACACTTCTAATATTTTATATCTTGTCCTCGCCACTAATATCTTAAAATCACGAGTACAATGTCAGCGCTAATCATTGACGCTATCAAGACTTCGCTCTCGGCTACACGCCTTTAACGCCGCTTGAGCGTTCGCAAACACGCAAAATGAAGTGAAGCCAGCTGGTCGAGCACGATAATAATCCGAGACAAGGAAGAACGGGTGGCTGCATGGCAGAGCAGTGCAGGACACAATTCACTGGTGATATTTCGCGTGTATGGACCAACCGAGAGTGTGCACACTACATATGTTACGGTAATCACTGTTCATGCTTCATGAAGTGCGCCAGAAAGACGAGAAACGCCAAGAGAAAATAACGCGTTTCTGTTTTGCATTTTCCGAGGCTGGTGAAGGACGCATTAAGTCATTTTCGCCGCAGTAATCTGTTGTCGTGCGGAAAAGCCTACTAAGATTTTGAAGCTATCATGGATCTGTGATAGCTACTAGCTATGATCCGTGATAGCTACTAGCTATCACGGATCACAACACATCTGGTTCATTAATTATATTGCACGCGCCGTACAATATATTACGCGCGTCGTACGTAAAAAAACTTTGCCGGCAGTCATTCAGAGGAGTTCATGACATTGCCGCTTCCCTGAGAACCAATAAATGAAAATGTAAGCCAGCTTTCTCTTGTTGCATACTAATTATTTCCCATGTAGTTTGGTGATGTGAATTTCGGGTGATACGAATATTTTTAGTGGCCCGATTCGTATCACCGAGGTTTTGCTGTATATCGTGATACATTCCAGTGCACGAGTATCTCTTTACCTTTTTTGTCGAAAATGAACTGACGCGTTTCGAGAAAAGAAACCAAGATTTTTATTTATTTATTTAGATTTTGTGCTATGCCAAGCATAGGCACGCCGCCGGTCGGCGACGCAGGAAGGACGCAAAGAGTTCTCCACACTTGCAGAACGGCCCACATGGTAAAGCGCCCGACGGCGCTAATGGCAGAATCGCGAAGGCGGTATTGCCAGCCTCCTCTTATGGCAGTCGCTGTGTCTCAAGGCCGGTGCTGCTCCTCCAATTTTTCCAGGCGACCAGCCGTTTCACGAGTTCGGTAGCCTTTTGTTGAAGCCGAACCGCGCTCCCTAAAATGCAATCGATATGGGAAGCTGCTGTTGCTTTTGTACATTTAGGGCAACAACATTCCCAGCAAAACAGATCTCTTGTGTAAAATAAATATATGCGGTTTCTTATTTAACTGGTGTTCGTTAGTTACTCGATCGATATGCTTGATTTCCAAGATTTAATGCGCTGCAACCTTATTCACAACAATATGCTACACATCACGAATTAATTCGTGGAGCATCAGCGTCACTGATGCTCAACGGACACATTCATTAACTAGTGCAGTACCTGTATTCTAGTATCTGTACTCCTGTATCTGTATTGCGGGATACCCATTTTTGTTTAATAATAATATCTGAGTTTTTACGTGTAAAAACCGCGATAGGATTATGAGGCATGCCGTGCTGGAGGGCCTCGCAATTTTCGACAATCTGTTGCTCTTTAACCTGCACTCACATGGCACAGTACACCTACCTCTAGGATTTCGCCTCATTGGCAATGCGACCACCGCAGAAGGGATCGAACCCGCCCTTTTCAGGTCAGCAGTCGAGCACCGTAACCGCTACACCACCGCGGCGGACTCTTGCTTGTGTATTTGCAAAAGTATCCCCTAATTATCCCGTCACGTCAAAAACAAGTGCATCTCAGAATCTGTATTTCATGCTTCCATCATATGTATTTCGATATCTGCATTCCAGAAACGTCCCGGTGTATCCCTGTCCAGCCCTGGGCAGAACAGCCTCTTCCAGTTGGGTTGCCTAACCTTCAAATGACGTTGATTTCAGTGGCTACGGCCACATGGCTGCTTTCGTCTCTTGAGATTGTCGTAACAGAAAAATTACGTCTGCTTCGTACTGATCGGTTCCAAGTCAGAAGCAACTGAAGAGCTGGGTGGCCTTCCTTGGCCTCACAGCCAATCCTAGCCTAGGGTTAGCTACTGAAGGCCTTGATACAGGCACATAACCTTAGATAGGGGCAGTTAATCCTCTCTCTCTCTACTTCTTTCTATCTCTTTCCTTCTCTCTGTCTCTCTCTTTATTCTGGTTCTCTTTTTTCTGGTTCTCTGGCCCATAGCAACGCACTCATATATTTTCCGTAAATGCTTATTCTGCCAGCATGCCTGGATAGCCGAGTGGTTACGACGCTCGACTTCGGTCCGTGGTTACCTGGGCTGGAATCCCGCTTCGACAAAAAAATTTTAAGGCGAAAGCCTTTAATGTCTCATGCTCACGTCAGTCCGTCCGTCCGTCTGGCATCCGTCCGTCCGTTCGCCCGTCCGCCCGTCCGTGTCTGTCCGTGTCCGTCCGACCGTGTCCGCCCGTCCATCCGTCCGTCCGTCTGTCCGTCCGTCCATCCATCCGTGCGTGTCCGTCCGTCCGTGCCGTCCGTCCGTCCGAGCCCTGGCACGGAGCGAGCTGGCCGCCGGGGTGCGCAAACGGACGCCGGTCGCGTCGAACTCTACAGCGCTTGCGCTTTGTTTGCGTAGCGTCGCTGTGCCCAGCGTTTGGAATCATTCTGACCCGACGCCGTCTCAATGGACACAGGCGTTCGCGGAACCCACTTGGGAATGCACAAAGGGTCCGCCAATTTAAGCGCTGGAACGCGGATGGCGTTTGCGCGATGCGCAAAGCTCGAGAAAGTACGAACACATGCGAACGGAGCAAGATTAGTCTCGCGTCTCGCTGTAATTCGCGGGAAAAAAAAGAAAAAAAAACATGGTTGATCCCTCCGTCATAGGAATCGGTATGACACGAAAGTGAAACGTGTCCTTACAGAAGTAGTTGAATGTTTTCTGTACATTGAAATAAGATAGCTTGCGCAATGTCTATCGGTGTTTGACAGTTATAACACCGTTTAACGTGAATGCATCCACGTTGACGCTTGGTGGTACATCTGTATCCCGACGACTAACGTCCGCGATCAATGATTAAACAAACCCTTGCGGTCATAGATGCTTGTGGTAGCTGTACGTGGAGAGCGGAATCAGAGAAAGCGGTGTGACACCCAGAAAAGCGTCACTGAGTGGACGCCGAAATTAGGCTAAGCTCGCCTACTCGTGGCATGTTACACCACTGCCCGACCAGAGGGAAACGCAACGCGCGTCGTGTCTTCCCCGTTGGCCGGCTGCGATTTTTCACAGAGGGCGAGCGTAAGTTGGGAACGCCAAGTTACGCCACGCGAAACGCTCGCGCGTCGCAGAGCGTTTTACGGTATGGATAGACGCTATGAGTGAGGCCGACGCTGGGGGTAACGTCGCCACCTGGCAATGTGTTAATGCGTCGACAAAATTGCACTTTTTCTATTCGAAACGTGCTGAATGGGATGGACGCGTAGAAACGACGCTTTGAAGGAACTAATCGTGGATTGCATGGCCATAATGCATTGGGAACTCCGGCGATTTTTTGATACTCACCGATTTAAATAAAACTTTAAACATAAGTTCCCTTTGGTGCCCTGATGATATATGCCAAATTATACAGCCGTAAGTAATTTAGTTTTTCGGAAAACGAGTTTTAAAAATTGGTAACCAATTCCGGAATCATACCTTCAAATGCGGGCCACCCTGTGTACGTGACGTATCGGCCTACTTCTTTCTCGTCCCCCCAGACGCACGCTTGCTCGCGGCGCGCTTTTAAATGCGAATGCATTTCATAGTCGGGCTATGTCAGGCATCCGGCGTCGTGCGGCGTTGGCGTTGTCCGCGGCGAGAGTGTAGTAGCGGAGAGTGAGTGGAGAGGAGGAGCGCGCTCTGGTGCGTGAGGGCGCTCGCATCGTGGGAGCTCGGCGGAGCTATATACGAAAAAAAAATGTTTTTTCAATTAAAAAAAAAATTAAAAAAAATGAAAAATAAAAAAAAATAAAAAAAAACAAAAAAAGCAAAAAAAATAAAAAGGCGCTGTGCCGTGCTCCCGACCGGGCTGCAGAAATTAGGCGCCTTTTCTTTCTTCGAACCACAACCACCATATATAAATGGAGTGAAGCGCGAGCGAAATGCATTCGCATTTCCTCAAGATTCCCTTCGGGGAGGTGGGGGGCATTTTTTCTTCGAGGCGACGCTGACGCTAGCACAGGCGACGCTTCCGCGCTCATGTAGCTGCACTCCTCATCGCTGGACTCCTCGCTGGTCAGTTCAGACGAGCTGGCACAGCTTGTTTCCACGTCGGAAGACATCGGCAGTTTGCTTTTCCCGCGAAAGAAGAGGCACGTGAGCAATGTTTACGTGCCGTGGTGGCGTGTAGCGGATTTGGTGACGCCATGACGTCATAGCGTACCCAGCATGGAGCACGAAGCAGCTCCCCATTTCGGTTTCGACTCGTTTTTCAATGCTTATTTAAAATTACTGACGAGTGTGTCGGCAAAATGAACCGCCCTAGCTGTTGCAGGACTGTTAATACTATTTGAAAACGGCGTTATCTCGGTATGGTCGAAAATGCACCGAAGTTCCCCTTTAAGCAAGAGCACTGTGAGAGCACAGTGGTAGATATAAAAGACGCGTTTGTATAGCCTACGCAGCATGTGGCCGTGGCGCAGTGGATAGCGTGCCCGGCATCGCTTGTCGCGGACCAAGAGGTCATAGGTTCGAATCCCGCTGACGGGACTTTTTTCTTTGTCTTCTGATCATGTGTATTTTTTTCGACGTCATTTCCGTGACGGAAATACGTCACTGAAATCTTGGTGAACCCCGGCATAAAACACTTTCGTGTTAAAAAAAAAACACGCACACATTCCGTTTGTGTGCCATCCCACTGAGAGTGTAAAAGAAAAAAAAAACATGGCATAGTCAGTCAAATGGCCACAAGCTTTCGCCGAAAGCACTTTGGAATGTACAAAGTGTGCTTCAAATTTTTTTTGTTTTATTTTATTTATTTCTTCATCTCCTCATCTTCACTTCTCATATCCTCTTCTCCTTTTTTTTTGCTATCTCCACAGCGCAGAAGAGAGTTTGGCTTTACTGTGTCTCCTACCCCAGCCTGCAACCTCTTTCACTACCTCACTCCATCACCCTTCTTCACTCCGTTCTGTCCCCCCAACGAGGACGATCCTTTAGGCCTGCATAAATGAAAACTTTTCTCTCTCTCTCTCTAATGTCTTCTCTTTCTGTCGCATTCGGTAGTGAGGCGCTTGCCCAATCACAGTGGCTCATGCCCATCCAAGTTTTTAAGGCGAAAGCCTTTAATGTCTCATGCTCACGTCCGTCCGGTGTCCGTCCGGCGTCCGTCCGTCCGTCCGTCCACACCCCCCACTGCGCATGCGCCAACCCATTAAAAAAAATAAAAATAAAAAACCTCCTCTCCACCTCTCTCTCCTCTAGGCATCCCTCCCCGCGGAGGCCACACCCTCACTGCGCATGCGCGTCCCCTCCCTCTCTCCCCTCCTACGCTCCTCCTTCCTCCCCTCCTACGCTCCCCCCTCTCTCCTCTAGGCATCCCTGCCCGCGGCGTCCACAGCCCCCACTGCGCATGCGCGTCTTCCCCTCTCCGTACGCTCCCCCCTCTCTCACCTCGCGACGCCGACGCAGGCAGCGTCTGCTAGCGAGTTTCTTGGTTGAAAAAACCGACTGCTCGCGCTGCACAACCGTTCACTGGCCACCCCGTATATATGGCAATGGAGCTTGACCTGCAAGGTGGTGCCGGTGGGAGATTTCTCCTGTGCGTTGTCGAACGATAAAAAATTCGCAGCGTGCGCGTTAACTAAAAGCGGACTGCGGGTCTCTGTGTCCAGTCGGAGTCTTCTGTCTCTCATTGCCCATTAGCAGCGATTGGGATGTTACAGTAGGAAACACCGGTCCATCACTGCGTGCTTTATCGCCCCCCCAGGTTTCTCTCCTGTGCAACGCTGCGATGAGCGCCAGCGTCAACGCCGCCGCCAGTGTAAGCGTTAGCGCCCGCTGCTTCGCATCTACACATCGTTCCCTTTAGCGGGAGATCGTGTAATCTTTAAGGCGAAAGCCTTTAAAGTCTCATGCTCACGTCCGTCCGGTGTCCGTCCGACCTCCGTCCGGCGTCCGTCCGTCCGTCTGTCCGTCCGTCTGTCTGTCTGTTCGTCCGTCCGTCCATCCATCCGTCTGTCCGTCCGTCCGTCCGTCCGTCCGTCCATCCGAGCTCTGGCACGGAGCCAGGTGGCCGCCGGGATGCGCAGACGGAACGCCGGTCGCGTCGGGACTCTATAGCGCTCGCGCTTTGCTTGCGTAGCGTCGCTGTGCCCAGAGTTTGCAATCATTCTGACGGACGCCGTCTCAATGGACCCAGGCGTTCACGGAATACACTTTCCAATTTACAAAGGGTCCGTCAATTTAAGAGCTGGAACGCGGATGGCGTTTTGTAGACGCCACCAGACTTCCCTTGACCTTAAGAACCTCCGCTGTTGATAGAAAGGCGCTGGACTCATTTAGTGCAGCTAACTATACGGTAGTGCTCTTAACAAGGTGCTTGTAAGCGCTACTATGATTAGTAACAAAGACAGTAGTCTGCCAAATTCGGAGCGAAACGAGGCTTCGAGCGATAACGACTTCTTGGTAATTTCGGCAGTACTTGTGTATGCTTGGTCTTGTGCGCACTCCGAGAGAACAAATGTTCTAATGCGAAGTGGCCCTGCACATGCTTCGCATAAAATCGATTCCCATGGTACGTGGGATCTGCGGAATTCTTAACGCCACAGCGTTAAAGAGCTCGTTTCGCAGAAATTCCGGCGTCTGTGTCGGTGTCGGCGTTGGCATCGTTGGTTGTGAGCGAAAAATCATCATGTTGTCCGTGCCTGAAAAATCTAGAAAGATGCAAATAAAATAAATAATAAAAAATTCGGCAAATCCCAAGTACCATGGGGATCGATGTTGTGCGAAGCATGCGGAGGTAAGGTGACTAGGTTATAATTTTGTTATTAAGCGAAACGTTATGAAATGGACGCTAAATATATGTACAAGTGTTGTACGCACAGATATATGTTGAACAGTCGCATATGTTTCATATAACCAGTCGTCATATAACCAGTCGTCCAAAGAAAAAGAAGAGCCCCCCCCCCCCCCCACTAGCCACGCCAGAGGCATGCTTATGCCAGAGGAGAAAAGCAATGGGACTGCTGAACCAGAGTCACAGTATATATCTTACACCGTGACCGGAATACTGAAACCCCAGACAACCTCATCGCACATGCGCGCACAATGATAGCTCTAAACCAAAAACGTGTAACAAGGATGATAGTGTATTAGATACGCGAAGACATGAAATATTATTCAGATGGGTGCAGCGACGAAGAAGAAAGCAAGAAGTAAGAAGGAAAAAGAAGTGCGTTCGCGCTGTAATTTTAGCCAAAGGGATATGCACCAACTAGACCAAAATGAAGTTTTATTTTATCACTAGAATCGACTCCAACAGAGAACGCGAGTAGTGGTTTCACGTGCCACTGCCAGTTTATTGGGTACCCAATTAGGGTTTCGGAGTAGTCGGGTTGCGCACCTACGGCCTGCATTTTGACATACAGCAGGGTGTGGTCGCCAGTGCTCGAGCACTTATCTCTTGAGGAGGAGTTTTGTATGTCCTGTTCTCTCACAGCTAAGTTTGTATTCAAGCTATAAACCACACGAAGGTCACTATGCTCGCTGAAGCGGCCGCGTATGCGAAGGGAGTGAACTGCTAGCTAGAAGAGCCAAAGTAGGTGCTAGTTTAAGAAAACAACTGTGACAGTTCGCGATCGTCCTGTGTATACCTGGGCGTTGTTTTTCGTGCGTCCTTCTTTGTGTTTGAGCGGCGCGCAGCAAGTTTCTAACTAATTGTCGTTCTTCCTGCAACATTGCAATTTCTTGCGGTCGCATTCGTGGAGTCTCCCTTGAAGCGAAACTGTGACTCTTGTTGACTTCAAGTACGATGGCCAAAATAGCTACAAAGGGAATGCTCCGAAGTAGAAACGGGTGTCAATTGGGGCCGTTTCTCGCTATTCTTAGGGCAAATAGCAAGGCTTTTGCTTACTAATGCAATGTCACTGCCAGGAATAATTCCATATACATCGTTTGGCTGAACCTTCTTACAGGGGCACACAGAAATTTTCCACTTGCAAAGTGCAGAAGGAATTCGTGGCTGCTACAGAGGAGATCGTAGTGATTTGCCCTCTGGAAACCGAGAAGTATGGACCAAATGGAAAAGCTGCCCTGCCTGGTAGGTGTTCCCCACATGCCTGGTGTTTGTAATTAAATAACGTGACAGATGCTTAGGTGGTGCACTCTTCGTGCCTTCGGGAAACAAACCAAGAGAAAACACTGAAAAAGCAACTCCTGTTGGCTACCCCAGGATGAGTCCGACATGCATGCTTCCGGTGGTGCTTGCATCTCACACTATGTTGCCGTGATGAGAAGCTTATCCTGAAAAACCTTTAGTCGCCATGGCATACCTTGGAAGGTCACGCTATGTTTACGGCTGCCACCATGGTGTTACACAGAAAAAGAAATAAACGTGTTATTATTACAAGCTGTATTCTAGAAAAAAAAGAACATAATTCCATTTTTAAGATCTAGAGAGGAAACCACGATGTATCTTTAACTTCATGATCAATAGCCAATAAGTTGGAGATTAAACATTAGGGATTAAGTACCGCCATGCATTCGTCGATGCTCCCAAACGTGTCGCATTGTAAGATTACGGCGTCAGTTGTCGCCGCTGCACCATAAAAACTCTTTGCTGACTTCCATCCGGGAACTGGTGTAACGCGGCGTGAGATATACCCATATTACACGAATTCCCCGGATCACTGTGCTAAATGAACTATGCCGACAGTATGCTGCGCTCGAATAAAAGTTATGCCAATGGTAATGGCTTCATTACGGCTCCTATAACAGAACTAAGCCAAGGGAGAGGGCTCACAATTGTCAGCACGCCCTTGTGTGTACGTGCCATCATATAAATGCCATTATGTAGATAAAGAGGTACATCGACGTTTATGCATGAGTCGTTGTACTCGTCCATTGCAGTGTTATTGGTGGTGTTCGCGTAAGTTCCGTATTTTACGCGGCTTTCCGCTGTGTGCCGGAAATAGAATCATATGACACTCGATAGTGTTCTTATACATTTAGGGGCGGCTTGCATCGAGCGATTTCGCGTGTGACTGACGTCATCAATGAGTCACAAGTAGCCCTTATATACACCCGAGGTATGTTGGCTAGTCTGTCCGATGAATTTTCTACGTTGGCTCAAACGCATGAGGTAAAACCTGCCTGGTGTCGCTTAATTATTACATAATAAAGTTACAAGCTTATGGCAAACCAGCGCTCGATGTGGAGCGTGCCGAAAAAAGGCGCCTGGCGGGGAATCGCGACATAACTCAGCCGCTCACGCCCAGAAGACCGGCCATAGTGTACCGCGGTGAGCACGCGCGTGTGCGCCGTTCCCCTGCTTGCATAAACAGCACGAGCAGCCATTTTTTCAGTCATACTGCATTATGGCTTAGAAAAAATAACTGTCTGAATGCTACGTTCAAAGGAAATTTAAGAGCTCGAAAACGGAGATAAGCTCTGCAAAGCGGAGTACGCCTATGCATACGGCGTCGAAGAGACGGTGCTGTGCCGTAATGGCGACTCCCTCGTCATCATTTTCCGAGATCTTGCTGGGATTTGTGTCAATATAGTGTAGACTGAGAATCCTCCATTGATAACTTCGTGCTGCGTCGATGCCGTGCTGCCCACTTCTGCAGTGGAAAAAAAAGTCTAGAGGGAGCTGCGTCAATTTTTACGTAAGGCTTTGGCAGTCAGCGGTATGTATGCACGCGGGCGTTGATCAAGCAAACCACCGTGGTATCATGGCAGGTGCTGCTAAGTTCGAGGGCACGGAATAGATTGCCGGCCACGGGGGGCAGAATTTCTATGGGAGCGAACTACAAAGAACACCCGTGTACTTCCATTTATGTGCACATCAAACAACCCCAAGTGCTGAAAATTAATCCAGAGTCCCACAATACGCGTGGCTCGTAATGATACCTTGTTTGGCACGTAAAACTCCCGTAATTTATGCCCGAGTCATTGTACCCGTCCATTGCAGTGTTATTGGTCGTGTTCGCGTAAGTTCCGCATTTTACGCGGCTTTCCGCTGTGTGCCGGAAATAGAATCATATGACACTCGATAGTGTTCTTATACATTTAGGCGCGGCTTCCATCGAGCGATTTCGCGTGTGATGCTGATCAAACACCTTAATTCTAAGCGCACACAGGCAAGCAAAAAAAAACTAAAACAGTACGTCCCGCGCATTAGACGACCAGTAAAAATCCAAGACATTTGACACTTCTCCAGCGAGGCATAAATTCCGATGTCAATTCGCCACGGCCGCTAATGTACAGGGATGCTTTGCCGCATCTGCCTACTCCAGAAAGCTAAGCTTCGAGTAGTGCGCTGCTTTATTCGTACCAAGAATCCTGTCTCCATTACAAATTTAGTTAAACGGATGCATCTCAGCATTGAGTATGAATCGCGTACACAATTTTTATAACAGTTCAGTGGGTCAGGCGAGCATGCCCCCCGCACACGTCTCGTACACAAGGCGGCTTTCCTTTGATGAGACTGTTTGCAAACAATGTAGACCACTTGCCTATCTTACCATTCACTTCACGCGGTGGTATCAGAAGGGTTAGTGGGGGTGGTCAGATGAAAAAATTCTTACATTGCTGTATGCTGCATAATATGCTCGCTCTATTCTTGGCAAAACACCAGTTAAATTCTGCGGTTTGGTACTGGTTTCCGCCTGTGGCCATCTTCACTATTGAATAAAGCTGGCACCCACGCGAAATCCGGTTTACAAATCAGCCCAACGTCACTAGACATAAGAGCAAGGGCACAACACACCCTGCTCGCCTGATTGCAACGACGCCGCCGTTCTTTTTCCTATGGTTTAGAAGGAAAGACGTAGATATATTCATCCACCACCATTGCTACGCATTGTGGCACTTGTAATCGCAGCAGTACCGCCAGCCAGTTTTTAGATGTGAAGCATCTTATGGCGAAGCTTAATCCGGTGGTGGTGGTGATGTGCCGGCGTGACCACCCTCACTGCGCATGCGCAAGCCTTTCAAAAATAAAAATAAAAAACATCCTCTCCCCCCTCTCTCTCATCTAGGCATCCCTCCCCGCGGCAACCACACCCTCACTGCGCATGCGCCTCCCCTCCTCTCTCCCCTCCTACGTTCCCCCCCCTCCCTCCTCTAGGCATCCCTGCCCGCGGCGTCCATACTCCCACTGCGCATGCGCGTCCCCCCCTCTCTCTCCTCTCCTACGCTCCCCCCTCTCTCCTCTAGGCATCCCTGCCCGCGGCGTCCACACTCCCACTGCGCATGCGCGTCCCCCCCCTCTCTCTCCTCTCCTACGCTCCCCCCCCCCTCTCGCCTCGCGACGCCGACGCAGGCAGCGTCTGCTAGCGAGTTTCTTGGTTGAAAAAACCGACTGCTCGCGCTGCACAACCGTTCACTGGCCACCCCGTATATATGGCAATGGATCTTGACCTCCGAGGTGCTGCCGGTGGGAGATTTCTCCAGTGCGTTGTTGAACAATAAAAATTCGCAGCGTGCGCGTTAACTAAAAGCGGACTGCGGGTCTCTGTGTCCAGTCGGAGCCTTCTGTCTCTCATTGCCCATTAGCAACGATTGGCATGTTCCAGTAGGAAACACCGCTCCATCACTGCGTGCTTTGCGCCTCCCCAGTTTTCTGTCCTGCGCAACGCTGCGATGAGCACCAGCGTCAACGCCACCGCCAATGTAAGCGTTAGCGCCCGCTGCTTCACATGTACACATGGTTCCCTTTAGCTGGAGATGGTGTAATTTTTTTGTTTTCTTTCGGCCATCCGCGCCCGCATCACATCTACCAGCTGCCGCTCTCGTCCTCCGGCGCCACTGAGAAGTGCGCGCTTTGACCTCCAGGGCGGCGCTGCCCGCACTGTGAAAACTCCAACGCTGCCTCCCATAGAGATAAGTTATAGCTGACGCCTAATTAGAATGGTGGTGAGATTTTATAGAGTATTCTGTACAATTAGATTGTGTCAGACAAGAGTGATCACTGAAGACTCCAAGCGATTCTAGTTGTCCAGAGTGTTACTTCAATTCCCTCGATGTCAAATTACAGTTCTGCGAAACCTACCGCGCTCGCCATTGCGTGACAAAGCGCTTCACACGCATCACGCGGACCGCAACAGAATGTAGCTCCGAGATTTATTGTTGGTGATTCGTTATTTTGTGTGCATTATATATTACGTCACTTTACTCCAGCCTGCGACGTAAATGTTTTCTCATCTTCTATTCATTATAACAGCTTCACATTTGTATTAAACAACTAGCGGAACTACACAGCCGACCGTGGATAGGCAACGAAGACACAGCAAATCAAGTCCGCTTCTCCTATTCACTCATGCACGCGCCCTGCCGCTTTTCGTTGCATAGAAGAGGTTGTGAGACAGAGAGTAAGTTCGTCATGAATGTACCGGTGTGAATACGTTCTATACGCAGCCCGCACAGCTAAGCAAAGTTGCGCTCTGGGAGATGGTTATCAGTATAATATAATAGAATAGCGGCTCACCAGGCCCGTAGCCAGAAATTTTTTTCGGGGGGGCGCCCACTCGTTGAAGGCCTTGAAAAACACCTATTTTAATTATTTGTGCTCGGTAAAAAACACCCACCATCCGAATTTCGGGGGGAGGGGGGACCTAGGGCACCTCCCCTGGCTACGGACCTGCAGCTCATTCTCTGAATAATTTTACCACTTCCAGGAGGACCACCGCCAGAAGATGGAAGGCAGGAAGCCGATGCATCAAATTATTGACGGAGTGCCGAGGTGCTTGAGGAATTAGTCCAGACACGCTCCGTAAAGTCCTGCAGTTCCGGGCATCCGCGGGAGTCCTCTTGCAATCCACATTTCCCAAGAGTGGAACACACTGGATGATGTACATCGTTCAGCTCATTCTACGCGACGGCGAACCGATGGCCTCGTACGAGGAGTTCCGCAAGGGGTGGCGTTATCTTGAGTATGAAGACTTCGAAGGGCTGGGAGTTGCCTTTACCGCTGAGGACCTTTATGACCCACCTGCCTTTAAGCAAGGAGACGATTACCGATCAAGGCAAGTACATCTACGTAGCACGCAATCCCTGGGACGTGTGCGTGTCTCTTTACCACATGGTGACAAACCTCAGCATGTACCAGTATGAGGATGCCACGTTCGAGCAGTTCGTGGACGTTTTTGTCAGCGGGAACTTCGGATACGGCGACTACTTCGAACACGTGGCGTCCGCTTACGATCTCAGAGAGGAGCCGAACGTGCTCTTCGTGACTTACGAAGAAATGACGAAGAATAGGAGGGAAGTTTTGCTGAGAGTAGCATACTTTTTGGGAGAACACTATGGCCGTGCTTTAGCTGATGATGAATTACTCCTTGATAAAATTCTGAACAAATCCAACGCAGATTACATGCGGAATGCAGTGGTCATCGACTTTCGTAACCTTCCGTTGCCTAATAGCAAGCAGTTGTCTGAAGTAAGGCGTATCACTTGCAACAAGTGCGACGGGGGAGACGAGACTAAGTACAGCCTAGTGAGAACAGCAAGAGTTGGGGGGATGGAAGGAGTACTTCACGCCACGTTTGCTGAAACGTATGGAGGAGAGAATCCGCGATGCCGAGAAAAAAACACCTTTCATGGATCTGTGGAAGGACATCCGAAGCGAAGCCATGAACTCCACTGGAAGCTTTTTTTGAAGCCTGTGTGATCGTTTGTGCAAATAGGTTTAACATAACAAAGTGTAGGTTCGAAGGCACAATTATTTAACTAATTAGGTAATCATATAATCGGAAGACTTGCTGTGTAAGAATGTCTTATAGCAATTCGATCAATGATTTGACGGCTAGGCAGAACTGCGGAAATATCTTGCTTCGTTTTTTGTTTGCTTGTTCTCCTTTTTAAGGACGCCGTATTGACAATAATGCACATAAAATTGTGAATTCCGAAAAAAAAACCTATGCCAATCTCTCTTGATCGCAGTTATAGTCTTCACTTCTTTTCTCTTTCTAGGCTCTATATCTTTGTCTGCTCTTTCATTCTTATTAAGAGAAAGTACAGCGCATGGGCATTTCAAATATATACGCACATGCCTATGAAAGAAGACGCATTGGTACAAGTTCACAAAATAAAACAAGGTGGTTGAGAATCAAGTCGATCTTTATCTTTTTGTTTCGTGTTTGCTGCTCTCAAACACATACTATAAGAGCACATTAATAAACACCGTAGTGCACATCAATTCTCTAATGACGATTTCTTTATGCATATATTGTTGAAAATAAAGGTTATACATAAAGAGAACCACTGTGGTTACTAAATTAAAATGTTTAAACCAAACAAACATGTTTTAACTTTTAAAGGCGAAAGCCTCAAGCCTCAAACCACAAGCGATCCTCGTAGATAAGTGCTAAAACCGGCGTGTGGTACCAAAAGTCTTGTGAGCAAATGAGCACCTGGTGCCTCCAGGCGTGTTCACTTTGTCGTTTCAGAGTTCGCGTGACTAAAAATCTAAAGAGCGGCGGCGCTCGCGTGATGTAAATTGCACCCTAAAATAGTCAAACCCGATGGCTTTCGCGATCCAGTCGTCTTGGGCGAATGCACCAGTGTACCCTGTCGGTGTTTATTAACGGAAATGTACTAAATGTAACAAACGTATGCTAGATCCGTGCAGGTATGGAAATGGACATAGGCTTGATTCTCTGACTTATCATTACACTTATGATAGTCTACGAGGAGAAGCCAAAACTTACGTAAAATATACGGCAATTTAAGGAAATAAGGCTCTTGAGTCGTACAATGGGCTTACACAATGCAAGTGAAGAAGGATTCAGGAAATTCAACATTCTGAAAATCTCGAAGCGTTTACCTTGAGGCGACTTCTTAATTTTTTGCTTAACGATGACAACAGAGGGGTGGGGGAATGTTTTTCAAATGTAGTTTTGGTTCCATGTGTACTTTGTCATCACGACACGGTATGAGCTTCAAATCGCATGCTCGCACAGTATAGTGCGCCGCTTTTACGGCCGCTCCTCCCCATCGCTCCGTTGGCGATGCGCAAGCGGCCATTCTGCATTTATTGCTGCTTGACATCATCACAACTAACGAAATTGATTCGTGAAGTCACCAAAAATGACACTGTCGCCTGATTTCACGCAAGTGTTGGTGGCAGTAGGTGCGATATACTAAAACTGATTTTGATGTCAAACTAAAATGTTTTAATTGAATTTCCTGAGCTTTACACTTTCTCAGAGCCGCCTTTATATAATCAGGCAACCCTTACAAAAATGGACATTGACTATTTTTAAACGTATTTCAAACAATCTACCAACTTTACTGACGCGCTATGCACTTTTAAATTGTATTTAATATCGTTAAGAGAAAGTTGCTTGAATCCAGTTAAAAGACAGTTTCTCCAACGAATGTTAAAGTAATGTTCATTAAAAATGTATCAATGGCGCCGCCAGGAGGTGGTTGGACAATTTCAACTCATTCCCCCCCCCCCACCCCCACCCCCCCAAAAAAAAACAATTTCTGGTATACGCTCCTGATGACAACCATGCCTTTGCTCATTGTGATCAGTTGTACGTTCTGCCAGTCATGAATGGATGGATGGGTGGATGGACGCAATGAGCGTCCCCTTTATGACGGGGCGGAAACATGTGTGCCACCAGCCTAGACCAAAATAAAGGAAAAACTTTTTCTTCTTTCTTTCTATGTTGGCCTAATGCCTTGCCTGCTTCGATTTAATCGATCTTACTATAAAAAAATTTAAAGCCTAGTTCTCTGCGCCTTTACGGTACAATGTCTTTATAATTCCCACTATTTATTATTTCCCATTCTGCCTAGTTCTCTGCCACAAATACTGTAACCCTTTCTTATATCTATCACAGGCGTCTTCCGCATTCCATTGTTGTCCCTGAAACTCAAGGCTTCATGTAGGCTTGTGCCCAAACGTACACCTGGTAGGACATCTCCACATTCAATCAGAACATGTTGCGTCATTTCCTTACCTTCCTCACAGCGTGCACATTGTTCTTCTTCTTTACTCAATCTCGCCTTATAACTGCGCGTTCTAAGGTAACCTGACCTCGCTTGAAACTGTGAAGTGCTTCCCCTTGAATTATCATAAAATGCCTTCTTCCTTCATTCGCTTTTGCCCTTTCGGTAGTCCCTCAGAGCCGGTATTTTTTCTTTCATCGCTGCCGTTCATTAAATCGTCTCCGCCTCTCTGACATTTTGCTTAACGCTTTTTGTTGCCATATCGCTTACACTTCGAACCGTATATTTACTAGTGAGCCTCCTAGTTCTTTTTCTACACTGTGTGTCAACGCTCTTCTTACACGAATAACGGAACACTTTCGCTGCCCATCTACTCTTTTTTATATTCCTTAGCCTCTATTCGTACCTTATTTTGCTTGAGCTTTCCTTGCCTCGGAACTTGCCCATCCCATACATCCCTTTACAGCCTCATTGGTCGTCTTCCCGTGAGCACCCAACGCGAGGCGTCCTACAGTCCTTTTGATTCACATCCACTCCTGATTACACCTCCGACCTCATGCACACCTCTGAGTTCCCAAATGTAAGCCCCGGAACCATGACACGTTTCCACACACCTCGAAGCATCTCGCACGTATTGTATCCCAATAACACTCTGTGCTTTATTATTGCAGCATTCCTCTTTCCCTTTGCTGTCGAGGCTTCTTCCTGTACCTCCATTTAACTATCACCCTCATTTACCCATACTCCGAGGTACTTGTATTCGCTTAGCCACGGCATTTGGCCCTGTATTGACAACGCCTGATCAATGGGATTATTGAATACCATCGATCCACATTTCGCTGCACTAAATCCTGTCCAAGAGCTTCACCTTCCCTTCCGCATATATCCACCAGCCGGTGTATATCATAAAGTCCGCATAAAAAAAAGCCGGCAGATCCCACGCACTGTGGCAATCGATGTAATGCGAAGCAGCCAGGAAGGAGCAAATCCTGCTTTACATAATTTGCATGTCATGTTTGACATGTTAGGACCTGTCATTTATGTTCGTCATACAGTCACGTCGCGTAATACGAATTTTGGTGTATATCAAGCTAGCGAAACTGGACGCAAGCGCACCATGAGCGTGGCATGTAAATGGGGTTGTAGATGACACGCATGCCAAGATTTTCATGTTACCACCTGCCACTTATGTTCGTTTACAGTCATGTCACTCAATACCAAATTTGGTGTATATCAAGCTACCGAAACGGCCGCGAGCGCGCCATGAGCGTGGAATGCAAGTCATGTCGCACATGACAAGTCATGATTTTCATATTACCACTTGTCATTTATGTTCGTCATACAGTCATGTCACTCAATCCCAAATTTGGTGTATATCAAGCTAACGAAACGGCCGCGAGCGCGCCATGAGCGTGGAATGCAAGTCATGTCGCTCATGACATGTCATGATTTCCATATTACCACTTGTCATTTATGTTCGTCATACAGTCACGTCACTCATTACCAAGTTTGGTCTATATGAAGCTAACGAAACGGGCGCGAGCGCGCCATGAGCGTGGCATGCAAGTCATGTCGCACATGACAAGTCATGATTTTCATATTACCACTTGTCATTTATGTTCGTCATACAGTCACGACACTCAATCCCAAATTTGGTGTATATCAAGCTAACGAAACGGCCGCGAGCGCGCCATGAGCGTGGAATGCAAGTCATGTCACTCATGACATGTCATGATTTCCATATTACCACTTGTCAATTTATGTTCGTCATACAGTCACGTCACTCAATTACCAAGTTTGGTCTATATCAAGCTAACGAAACGGGCCGCGAGCGCGCCATGAGCGCGGCATGCAAGTCATGTCGCACATGACAAGTCATGATTTTCATATTACCACTTGTCATTTAAGTTCTTCATACAGTCATGTCACTCAGTCCCAAATTTGGTGTATATCAAGCTAACGAAACGGCCGCGAGCGCGCCATGAGCGTGGAATGCAAGTCATGTCGCACATGACATGTCATGATTTCCATATTACCACTTGTCATTTATGTTCTTCATACAGTCACTCACTCAATCCCAAATTTGGTGTATATCAAGCTAAAGAAACGACTACAAGCGCGCCATGAGCGTGGAATGCAAGTCATGTCGCTCATGACATGTCATGATTTCCATATTGCCACTCGTCATTTATGTTCGTCATACAGTCACGTCACTCCGTCCCAAATTTGGTGTATATCAAGCTAAAGAAACGACTACAAGCGCGCCATGAGCGTGGAATGCAAGTCATGTCGCTCATGACATGTCATGATTTCCATATTGTCACTTGTCATTTGTGTTCCTCATACAGTCATGTCACTCAATACCAAATTTGGTGTGTCTCAAGCTAACGAAACGGCCGCGAGCGCGCCATGTGCGTGGAATGCAAGTCATGTCGCTCATGACATGTCATGATTTCCATATTGTCACTTGTCATTTATGTTCGCCATACAGTCATGTCACTCAATACCAAATTTGGTGTATCTCAAGCTAACGAAACGGCCGCGAGCACGCCATGAGCGTGGCATGCAAGTCATGTCGCTCATGACATGATTTCCATATTGCCACTTGTCATTTATGTTCGTCATACAGTCACGTCACTCAATACCAAATTTGGTGTATATCAAGCTAACGAAACGGCCGCGAGCGCGCCATGAGCGTGGAATGCAAGTCATGTCGCTCATGACATGTCATGATTTCCATATTGCCACTTGTCATTTATGTTCGTCATACAGTCATGTCACTCAATACCAAATTTGGTGTATCTCAAGCTAACGAAACGGCCGCGAGCACGCCATGAGCGTGGCATGCAAGTCATGTCGCTCATGACATGTCATGATGTCCATATTTCCACTTGTCATTTATGTTGGTCATACAGCCATGTCACTCAATACCAAATTTGGTGTATATTAAGCTAACGTAAACGGCCGCGAGCGCGCCATGAGCGTGGCATGTAAATCAAATCATGTTGTTCATGACATGCACGTCATTATTTGCATATTACCACCTGTCATTTATGTTCGTCATACAGTCATGTCACTCAATCCCAAATTTGGTGTATATCAAGCTAACGAAACGGCCTGCGAGCGCACCATGAGCGTGGCATGTAAATCATACTTTTCATGACAAGTCAGTCATGATTTTCATGATATGACCAGCCATTTACGTTCGTCATACAGTCATGTTATGCCATACCAAATTTGGTATAATTCCCATTAACGATACGGCCGGGAGAGCACAAAGTCGTAGGCGACTAGATAGATAGATAGATAGATAGATAGATAGATAGATAGATAGATAGATAGATAGATAGATAGATAGATAGATAGATAGATAGATAGATAGATAGATAGATAGATAGATACGCTTAATGTCGCCGAAGTTCGCTAAGAAATGCCTTCGCATTAAAAAAAAAAACCTGGAAGCTTCTCTTCGATCATCACCCCGGCTTGTTTGTGTGACAGATTAAAACCAATGCTGCTACCTTCTAGCGCCTTCTCTATGCTCACCATGTACAGCATAAACAACAGCGGGGAAAAAGGACATCCCTGTCTCAGCCCCTTGCTAATATCGGCGTTCTATTTGCTATTTATTCCTTCCCATTCTACGCAAACTGTATTTTCTCGGTATATTTCACTCAAAAGGTCTACAAAGTCGTCGCCTATGCCCATTTCTTTTGATATAAACCACAACAATTCCTGTTTATCGTTGTCAAACGCCCCAGTGATGTCTCTAAAATGTACGAGGGCTTGTTTTCTATTTTAGCATGCTTGCACACAGACATACACATAGACATGTTTGATGCATACACACAGATATTTTTGGCCACCCGCAAGAAAAACACACATTAGTGATAGTAGTCAATGACATTGGTCGTACAACTATCATGTAGCTGTTTAAAAGAGGACGCGCAGCAAATGGGAAACACGTTCACTCTTTAGCGCACGAAAATTTAACATGAATTACCAACATGCCGAAGCATACGCACCTTAGGCACGGTCGACGCTTAACAGGCACGGTCCCCACCCAATAACTATTAAACCAAAACAGTTGTCCCTCGTGAGGGGGGGCCCCCTTACAATACCACCGCCGGCAGAAGAGGGCGCTGCCACAACTTTGTTCAAACTCCACGCCGAATCATAGCCGCGCATGCGTACTCTGCTTTACACTTCATGCAAACAAAAACAAAAGCTCGCCTGCGCTTAACATAACGCAACTTTGCCTTAACCATGCTAAAATGACACAGAAAAACAGGCTCGCTACGTTAACAAAAGCGCACTTGTCTACTAGTTAACAAAAACGTAGTTAACGGTGTTACTATCACGCTCTTGGTGTGAACAAAGCGCTAAGTGTTCCACGGACTTCGCTCAGGTTTAGTGCATCTTCGTAATAAGCAGCACCAGCAGAACGCAAAGGATGAGCACACAGCAAAAGCACACTTCAAACAAGAGAAAAATCAGCATCAGATTCGACAGATCGGGAAGCGAAGACAGGCTTTCGGGTGCTGCAAAGGCCGTCTTGTCCTTGTCTGCTTTATGCATCGGAGTTTACCAATACCCTGACCGGAGATCGAGACTTGAGAAATATTGAGCGCTCTGGAGGGAGTGAAGGGCATCGTCAATTCGTGGCATCGGATATAGATCTTTACGCGCGATCTTACTGAATACGCGATAATCGACGTGAAATTGTACCGAGCCGTCCTTCACTCGTACCAGCAGTAGAGGCGACGACCAAGAACAGGGCGATGGCCGAATAATGTAGCGTTTCAGCATGTAAGCAACGTTGTCCCCGATTCCACGCTCTGCGGAAGACACGCGGTATGGTCGGCGGCTTACAATCAAATTGCCCTCCAGTTTGATGATGTGCACATCAACGGAAGAGCGCCCCAGAAGCTTGCAGTGGATGTCAAAAGATGCAGCGTGTTTTCGAAGTAGTGCTAAGAGGTCTTTTTCTTTTTTGCGCATCTTTAGTACCTACCTACTACCGCGATATAAGTATTGATGGTCGCAGTTAGTGGTCGTTGCACGGTCGTCGTTAGCAATTGGCGACAGTGGTGAATCTGTGTGAAGGGGCATCGGGGATAGAGGTATAGCGTGAGCAAAGCAGGCCACAGCGGTACCTTCGGGTAAAACAAGCGAAACTGCAGCGTTACGTGCAGTGTCCAACGTCTTGTTGTCATAAAACCCGACCAAGCTAGGGGCAATTACGATCCCACCGGATATTCAACGATCGCACGGAGCCGGAAACCGAATCTGGGCAGTATCGCGATGCAATTGTCTACCAATAATATTTCAGAAATACTTTTGAGTATCAGTATTTCTGCATCGAGATTTATTTGAAAAATGTATTTGTAACTCAGTAGTGAAATACTTCTACAATGTATCGATTGTATCGCGATGCTATGCAGGACACGGGTATCTCGTTACATTTTTTGTCGGAAGTGAGCTGAGGCGTGTTTCCAAAGGCCCAGTGAACGTTCTTTTAAATTGCGAAGCATTTCTTTGCGTACTGCAGGAATTTGAGCGTTGCAATCTATCTATCTATCTATCTATCTATCTATCTATCTATCTATCTATCTATCTATCTATCTATCTATCTATCTATCTATCTATCTATCTATCTATCTATATCTATCTATCTATCTATCTGTCTATCTATCTATCTATCTATCTATCCATCCATCTATCTATCTATCTATCTATCTATCTATCTACCTATCTATCTATCTATCTATCTATCTATCTATCTATCTATCTATCTATCTATCTATCTATCTAGCCACCTACGTCTGGGAACTCTCGTGATCATCCCCTTAACTTGGGGTAGACCAAAGTAGGTATGGGAGGGTCAGATGGTTTGACGAATATGACTCGCTGGTGATGACATGAATAAAATGGCAATGCCGTCGCGTACGTCGTCAAACCCTTTCCTCCAGACACATGTGGCACATACCCGTATACCACGGGCCATGGTATGCGGGTATGCGCCGCAGGTGATTGACAGTTTATAGCTACTCAGGAACTGCGAGAACAGACGTTGGTAATTTTAACGCGATAGCGTTAAGAAAATAACTGACATCGGCAGCGCTGACCCAGCGAATGCAAAGAATAAATGTCATGGTCCCAACAGGAATCGAACCCAAGGATTCTGCGTGGCAATGAAGTATTTTAGCACAGATCCACGCCAGGTCTCGGAACTGCTTTTGGAAAAGACCGTGATGTTCGTGAAACGACAATTGTGGTTGCAGTCCTAGCTATCTAATTTTATAAACATTACATATGTACTCCTTGGAAAAAGCGTCACGTCGGGTTAACGTCACTCGTAGTTAAGCGCCATTCACTGAAGTTGATTTATGTAGCACTGTCAAGGGCTACCATCCTCGCGACCACAAGCGCTACATATCAGCTTACCGCTTCTGGCGTTGCTAATACCCATGTTGATGTTGGCATCGTTACGCAACTGTAAAGAACTGGTTATATAAACCATATGCGACTGTTCAACACATGTCTCTGCGTACAACATTTGCACATATATTTAGCGTCATTTGGTAAAATTTCGCTCAATAAAAAATTACAAGCCAGTCACCTTCCCTTTGCGTGCTTCACATAACATCGATTCGCAAGGTACGTGGGATCTGCCGAATTTTTTTTGTGCCAAGAGAAGCAAAGGCACTCCGCCAGTCGGCAATATCAGAGTGTCGATGCTTTCCCTAAAGCACAAAATGGCCCATGGAGTAAAGCGCGTAGCGGGGCTGACGTAGAATCGCGGAGGCAGTATTGTCGGCCTCTACCGACGAAAGTCGCTGTCTCTCAATGCCACTTCCGCACGGCTAACTTTTTTCGGGTGGCAAGCCATCACTTCGTGACCCTCCGAGCGGATACCTCCTGAAACAGGGGCCTTGGAACGCTTCGCGTGCATTCATTTGTCAAAGCGGCGGCACTTCCAAAAGCAGTTCTCGTAGTAGCGGCGGAATTTACTAGAAGATGGCTATCTTTGTCGCGCTTTTAGTCAACTCTCCAGCATGTCGGGGTGCGTTCCTAATTGATTTACAAGCGTGAAACGGTCTTTTGTGACAAAAGGCTCCCCCACTACCGGAGCTGTCTTCGTCGGTTGCGGCTTGCTGAATTGGGTGCTGGTAGCGGCTGTGCTCGTGACAGATTTATTGAACAGAGACCATTTCGGCCCAGGCGAGGAGTGCTTGCTGTAGTCTTTGATCGGGCGCTCTGAGCAGCTGTCCCTGTTTCCACGTCTGTTTAGAGAGCTGGCAGAAGTGACCTGAGAGCGCCTAAACCCTCTCACCTTGAAAGAACGTGCTTTTAGGAAGCCAGTGTGTGAATAGCGCAGATTTGACATATTGGGTTCCATTGTGCATAGGTCATTATAGCCAGTCTATATGGGCAAAGAAATTCTCAGCCGTCAGATAAGGTGCCGACCGCGCCAGAGGGCTGAGGATTCCGGAGAAGGAGGCCGACTTCGGCTTCTCAACGGTCAGAACAGACCCGCGTGGGAATGGAACTGTTTGGTACCTAAATGATTTCTGCTCGTCTGCAGCGGTACAGGGACTTTTTTTCGTTCGCGAGTCTTGTGTTGAGGCGCAATCGGCGCTGTCTAGATGACAGCCTATATTTGAGAAGCTCCTGTTTTAAGCGCAAGCAATGCAGCAACCTTCTCTGCAAAAGAGATCTTATCTACAGAATTATTGTACAATTTTTCTCAATTCACGGGTGTTCGTCAGTGATTCGAGCGATTTACTTGAACTATGGTATTTCTAACATAGTAACATAGCTCATTTTATTGTCACCAAGTACGTCGATTTCGGTGTGCAATGCTTGTTACTCTTGCTGCGAAATAGTGCATTTTTTATTGTAATTGATACCTGTAAAAATGTAATTACATTATTACAGGTAACTATATTTGGTAATAATGAAATTATTACGAAATATGTACTTTGGACCCCCCCCCTGTAATGTCTTAAAGGAGTACTGACACGAAATTTTTCACTTATCGTTTTATTGCGTCAAATGATAGACCAGGTCCCCCAAGAGCCTAGAAAATGCACCGGCAAGCGTGAGTGCGCCCTGAAAAATTAATTACAGCAAGTTTTTTAAAAGCTAGTTTCGGGTCCTACTGTACCCTTGACGTCACGGCAATGGGACGAGTAGCGCCACCAGGCGGTAGTATGTGAATGCGCACGCTTTCGTGACGTATCCTCGTGCCCGCGCGTAGCTCCATCGCCTGCTTCGTCTGCTGCGTGCCGCACATGTGGCAACTGTCGCGCCGTCAACGATGGACGAATATTTGTCAACAGACTCCGACGACAGCAACGACTTCGGCAGAGAGGAAGATGCCGAGCTTGCCGACCCCGCGAATCATTTCACATTCGACCCGCTTGCAAGTACGTCAGAAGACGAGTCGTCTGAGAGCGATAGCGCCATGCAGACGGCTTGCGCATCGGGAATGTCGAACGGTAAGAATTCGCTGTTTTTTGCTTGATCTTGCGCGGGCATCTTCCGGATGTTCTACGGAAGTCAATAGCGTTCGTGTGGATTTCGTAATGCTATTACTTGCTTGAAATTATTGGTACTAGGCGCAGATTCGACACCGCATGTATGCTTTGTCCTGCCGCTTTCCTATGCAGCCGCACTGCGCACGCAGTATGACAACCTCTTGCTGGTCGTAAAGCCTGAACATTATATCGATAACGTAATCTGCGTAGGTGCCTCTGTGGGAGTTGCCACCCGATGGACACGGACGTAGTCGGTGTGCTGTCGGGAAATCGACAAAGTCGCGCTCTAGTGCCGGATGAGGCAGCCTGTGTCACCGCGCACCCGACGTTTCAGCGTGGGTGCTTAGACATTCACGCCCTCGAGATAGCGTACTACCCTTGATGGAAGATCGACCAGGCGTCATTGAGGCACCGGAAATCCACAGGTATTACTGCTGCGGTTGATCTAAGTTAGCTGTTGCTGTTGAAGCTGAAGTACGCCGAATCGCAAGCTGTCTCTGGCATGCAAAGTGCATGCCTTCGGTATACTTCTTGCAAAAGTGTGGTGGTCGCAAGTGCGACGCGTCATCCACTCACCCAAAACGTGCATAGGCGCATGTTACTTGCTAATATTGCTATGTCCATATTCCATATCGCGTGTCCAACTAAATAAAGGGAAATGAAAAAATACATGTATAAGTGGCGTTGGACACCTCCGGTCGTCAGGCAGCGCAAAGTATGCACGATCTCGAAATCACAATATGTGAAAGAAAATCTGCAAGCTTAGAATAGCTGCTGCTTACATTGTTAGATAGTTCTTCACAAATCAGATTACTTGATCTCGCCTTTCACGTTCTTTGTGATTGACTTATGTACTTCATTGTTCTTTTTTTTCCCTCTATAAGTCATAGTTCTCGGTAGTGCCTTTGGCCCATTGGGTTGATTAAGTGAACGATAAATAAAATGAAGTGTTTCTGCATATCTGTACTTGCTAAAAAAGGAATCTGCATGCTACATAACAATGACGTTTTATTTCGTAATTTTGTCTGCTCGAAAGGGCCCCTTGTCAGTAGATGGTTCTGGAATATGACTCTGTGCACACACTTGATTCAGCTGCAGGATATGTCTACCTTTACTCTTGCCACTGCATTTTTATATCGTATTGCATTCATATTTCAGGCGACATCGTCCCTTTGTAAGATGGGTCCTGGCATCGCCTTGGCAAACGAAAGCGAGTGGTCCTGCCCAGCTGCATCGTCTCTGCAGTGCGTCAAAATTTCCCTCCACAAGACTACTGCGGCTTTCAGTATACGAACGTCATGGAGATGCAGTTCAATAAAATAAAACATGTTCAACTTGATTTATTTCTTTAGGCATAACAGCCTGTGTCACTGACCTTTCTTCTGGTCGTATGCAAAACAGATGCTATATGACCAGCACTACAGAAGGAAGTCAACACTTAGGCTAACACACATGAAATTCAAGAAAGAGGCTGTAGTTGCTAAAGTAAGAATAACAAAACAGAAAGAGCGGCTAAGTCTGCTAACATGGCAGTAAATACGTTCTCCAGATTTCTGAGTCTTGACCTCATGGACTAGGTAAGAAGTGAACAGGAACCTGAAAGACGGCGTTAGCCTGACATATGCTTAGCTACACATTGATGAAGTCATACATTACCAGAATTGCATGTTCACCATGTGTCAACCCAACAACTGAAGTACACGGTGTACCTATGCACGAAAACAACACTGATTTCGATAACGTGTGAAAGCAATGAGGCAATGGCCACGGCTGGTAACGTGACAATAACAAAACAGAAAGAGGTGCTAAGTCTGCACACATGGCAGTAATTACGTTCTCCAAATTTCTGAGTCTTGACCTCATGGACTAGGTAAGAAGTAAACAGGAACCTGAAAGACGGCATTAGTGTGACATGCTTAGCTGCACAATGTCCTCCCTGATGAGCTCGTATATTACCAGAATTGCATGTTCACCATGTCTCAACCCAACAACTGAATCAAACGGCAAGTTGGGCGAGTTCTCGTCAAAAAACCGAAACCGGTGTGTAAAGATACATGTACTATAAAGCACAAAAAGCAGTTCGTGCCTTGTTCAATGGGAGTAGTGTATGCCATTACACTGTTATGTGGTAAGAAATACTTTGGGCAGATGGGGCGGTGCATTAACGTGCGTCTTAGGGAAGCACAACGCCGCTGTCAAGAATACCGCTAGCACGAACCTGGCTGCGCATTGTAAAACGTGCCATTGTGAGCCTATGTTTGCATGAAACACAGATAGTGTACAGAAGTACTAACCAAGTCTTTCGCGAGATTGTGGAAGCATACCACACGCATGTTAACCAGAGCACGTGCGTCAACCAGACGTCGGTTGCTCTGCATGATAAAGAAGTGCAATTCTTGAACGATGTAATCAGGTGACGCCCTGTCACGACATGAACACTCCACGTGATTAACTTTTTTATTTATTTACCGCGTGTGTGAAGAAATAAAACCAGTTGTCAGTCAGCGCCTGTGTGTGTACATTTCTTTTGTCCTCAGTCCGGGTCGCGCTGCCCACAGCAAAATTATGTCCAACAACTGAAGTACATGGTGTAGCTATCCACGAAAACAACACTGATTTCGATAACACGTGTGAAAGTAATGAGACAAAGGCATAGGTCAACAAAATTTGTGGAGCTCACTCAGACTCACCTATGAAATATATTTTGCTCTTAGGGCTCACTCGAACTCAGACTCACCAAAATTTTCCTGAGCCGGACTCACTCAGACTCACACTTACGAAAGCTTTTTTTCAACTGGACTCAAACTCAAACTCACCAAAACATTACTGACCTGGGCTCACTCAGACTCACGGCTCGATCTGAGTCTGAGTGAGCCCGAGTGAGTTGACTCATCAGTCCAATAGCCTAGAATTCGCTTTTTCGACCATGGTGTCAATGCTCTTTAACGCCAATATCTCACGTAATCGGTGCTTTTCTTGGTGCCTTTTGATATAGAACCTTCGAATACGAGTTATGAGTGCTCGCAAACAAGTAAGGTGATTTTTCTTGAAATATATGGACAACGTAAGATATATTTATTAAAAACTTCCCTGGAACAGTTGGCGGGGGGGGGGGGGGGAAGGGGTAGGGATGGGAGGTCCAGGCACCTCCCTACGTAATTCTTTCCTCTGATCAATAAATATTGAAATGGTGTGTGAACGACACTGCTTTGGAATACGTGTGGGTAGACGTGAGTATAAGCGTGAATCCAGGTAAGGCTGAGAGTAATGCTGGAGATGAGTAGGTAGGACCATAGGTCGGCAAAAAAGAAAAGTGGAACTCACTCAGACTCAAGAAATATGTCCTGTGCTTCGGACTCAGTCGGACTCACACACAAAAATTTGCTTCAACCCGACTCACTCGGACTCAAACTCACCAAAACATAACTCACTCAGACTCATGGCACGGTCTGAGTTTGAGTGAGTCCAAGTGAGTGGACTCATGAGTGAGTTTGCCGACCTATAGGCAAAGGCCACAGTTGGTAACGTGACAATAACATAACAGAAAGAGCTGCTAAGTCTGCACACATGGCAGTAAATACGTTGTCCAAATTTCTCAGTCTTGACCTCATGGACTAGGTAAGAAGTAAACAGGAACCTGAAAGACGGCATTAGCCTGACATATGCTTAGCTACACAATGATGAACTCGTACATTACCAGAATTGCATGTTCACCATGTCTCAACCCAACAATTGAAGTACACGGTGTAGCTATGCACGAAAACAACACCGATTTCCATAACACGTCTGAAAGTAATGAGGCAAAGGCCACGGTTGGTAACGTGACAATAACAAAACAGGAAAAGCTACTAAGTTTGCACACATGGCAGTAAATACGTCCTCCAAATTTCTGAAAGGTAGCCGTCTTGACCTCATGGACTAGGTAAGACGTGAAGAGGAACCTGAAAGACGGCATTAGCCTGTCATATGCTTAGCTACACAATGATGAATTCGTATATTACCAGAATTGCATGTTCACCATGTCTCAATCCCAACAACTGAAGTACACGGTGTAGCTATGCACGAAAACAACACTGATTTCGATAACACGTGTGAAAGTAATGAGGCAAAAGCCACGGTCGGTAACGTGACAATAACAAAACAGAAAAATCGACTAAGTTTCACACATGGTAGTAAACACATTCTCCAAATTTCTGAAAGGTAGTCGTCTTAACCTCATGGACTAGGTAAGATGTGAAGAGGAACCTGAAAGACGGCATTAGCCTGACATATGCTTAGTTGCAGAATGATGAACTCGTACATTATCAGAATTGCATGTTCACCATGTCTAAGCGCAACAACTGAAGTACACGGCGTAGCTATGCACGAAAACAACACTGATTTCGATAACACGAGTAACCTCCACAGGAGCACGCAAACTCGGGATCGCCTGCACGCTTTAAGTTGCTGCCGCGGCAGACTCTTTTTCTATATCCTTGAAACGCAACGTGATGCGCGGTTGCGGCAGTGGGGCACAACGTTGGGATTCTTCGTCGATTCGTAGATTCTTCGGCGCAGATTTTTCGTCGACAATCCGAAGCCGGTCAGCAACTGCATGCTGCGCGTGTACGCGTCCGGAGTGAAGTGGAGCGAACAGAGTAAACTCCGCTTGGTTGGCGTCCAGTCTCCGCCTCGGCCGCGGCGCACGAAGTCGACCCACGCGTGTCTCAGCGCCGGATCGGACGGGAATCGGTGGAACTTGCACCTATTCTCCCCCGTTTCACTGGCACGAGACTTCACAGGGCAAAATATCGGTACCATGACGACAAATTCAAAGTCAGACGATTCCCTTGCCCTCTGATAAGCGTATATTTTGTATTCGCGTGCACGCACTCTATTCCAGACTCCGCTTACTCGCTTCACAAGTACACTGGATGAGAGTGACCGCACGACTGCACGGCGCGAGCAGATGATCGAGAAGGCGACGCGCAAGCTGCCATTTTTTGTGTTTTGGTGCTTGACGTCATCACAACTAGCCAGACTGCTGCGTGAAGTCACCATAGGATTAGTGCCGTAGCCTGACGTCAGGCTAGTGTTGATGTCAGTACGGATGCCGCGAGAAAATTGACTTTAATATCAAAATAAAATATCTTATCAGCATTTGCTGAGCTTGATACTTGCCCTGGGCCATCTATGCATACAGTAGATTTGTATGACAGAGCAAGCTCGCCTTCGAAAAAAGGTGTCAGTACTCCTTTAATGGCTATGAGGCTAATGAGTAAATAAACTGCACTTATCATGGCAGTGCAACTTTATTTACAACGTTATGCTGCACTTAATAAATGTCCTAGCAGGGTATGAGCATCCCCAACATTGAAAAAAAGTATTCAAGTATATGTACTGTTCTATCTGTATTTCGGAAATTATTTTTTTCTTTTTTGGAAACGTATCTCCGAATGATCCCTTTACGTCAAAGACAAATATATCTCAATATGTGTATTTTAGGCTTCAAACTCATGTATTTCGATATATGTATTCCGGAATATTTTCCGAGTAACTCTGCTCAGCCCAGTGAGAAACAAATCACCATTAACAACGCTACCGAACGTCAATGTCAGAACATTCTTGTTGTCAGGTGGAATTGAATAGTCGGCCGCCGTGACGAAACCCAGTTAGCGAGCAACGTCATCAGATGAAGCTCCCGTGTCCGTCATATGAACGACCAGCTGATGACAAGAAATTCGGCAGATCCCACGTACAGCCGTCAGCACCTTTAACTCGAACGCTCCGACGCGTGGCCTCGGCTCGCTTGGACTGAGGTCAGCGCCGCCAAGCGTTGAAAATGATATGCTTGCTGCAGTTAACGAGAGATGGAGCGCGCGTTGGTTTCACTGGTAAATTTCTGTTTCCAGTCTGCCTGACCGGCGGGTCGAATGCATTCACTTGGCATTCCGTTTTCGCCACGTTTCGCTCGTGGCTACGTTATCGCGCACGCCCATGGCGTTCGTTGTCGTATACTTATCTCGAAAATGAACCATTGCGTGCGACAGCTTACGCACCATTCGAGTTTGAATTCGTAGCTGCTGTGGCTGCTGCTCGAAAGAGATCACATGTATAAAAAGAAGAGCAAACGCACGTTCATGGCACGATCAAATCGTGGTTCTGGGACGTTAAACCCCAGATATTATTACACGCACAAATCTTACGCTCCAAGACCACATCTTCCGTGCAGCGTAAACCGAACAGGAAGGCACACTCTAAATTGCGAGAACAGTTCAATTCACGCTGTCTGAAAATTAATGAATCAGAACATGAACAATGCCACCTCATTTCAGATTTATTTATTGTGCAACTTTTACAAACGCCATGAACGTGCGTCTGCTCTGCTTTTTATACATGTCATTTCTTTTGAGCAGCAGCTGCAAATTCAAACTCGTAAGCTGCGTAAGCTGTCGCACGCAATGGTTACGACAACGAACGCCATGGGCGCGCGCGATAACGTAGCCACGAGCGAAACGTGGCGCAAACGGGGTGCCAAGTGAATGCATTCGACCCGCCGGTCAGGCAGACTGGAAACAGAAATTTACTAGTGAAACCGACGCGCGCTCCATCTATCGTTAACTGCAGCAAGCATATCATTTTCAACGCTTGGCGGCGCTGACCTCAGTCCAAGCGAGCCGAGGCCACGCATCGGAGCGTTCGAGTTAAAGGTGCTGACGGCTGTACTATGGGAACCAATGCTATGCAAAGCATGCGGAGGGAAGGTGACTGTGGTGTAATTTTGTTATTGAGCGTAACGTTACGAAATGACGCTAAAGATACGTACAAACGTTGTACGCACAGACATATGTTGAATAGTCGCAATTTCTTTTATATAAACAGTTGTTTACAGTTGCGTAACAATACTAAAAGCAACATTGGTATTACCAACACGAGAAGCGGTAAGCTGATATGTATCGCTTGCGTTTGCGAGGATGGTAGCCCTGGCTAGTGCTACGCAGACCAACTTCAGTGGATGGCGTTTAAGTAAATAACGGACGTTAACGCGACGTGACACCTGTATCGTAGGAGTACATATGTAATGTTTATAAAGTTAGATAGCGAGCACTGCAACCACAAAGGACGTTTCAACAACATTACGCCTGCATAGGGTCTTTTTCCAAAGCAGTTGCAAAACCTGCCAGGGCTCTGCGGTGGAATACGTGATTGCCATGCAGAATACCTGGGTTTGATTCCTGCTGTGACCATGATATTTATTCTTTGCACTCGTCGGATCAACGCTGCCTATGTGAGTTTTCCCTAATGCTCTCGTATTTAAATTACCAATCGGGCTCCATAGCGATTTCCTCCACCACACAAAAAGCTCACGAGACCACAGGCGATGACCCTTAGGATGCTACAAACTAATTCGTATCCGAATCTCGCTTTCATGCACTGTCTATTCCCGAGTGACTTCAGCTCGCAATGCCCTGGCTGCGGGGGAACGTGCGATTTAGAGCACATGCTTTGGCGGTGCCCCTCGTTACGTGGGGATAAGGACCTCACAGAGCAGAACTGGAGCTCGGCCCTCAAGAGCTCGGAATACCAGCGTCAACTTTGGGCTGTCCAGAGAGCCTGCGATGCGGCGGTTAGGCTAGGTCTAACTGTCCCCACGTGGGAGCGGCCCGCGGCGTCACCCTAAGGGGTGGCACTTCTCCGGATCTTTAAATAAAGTTCTTCGTACCGTACCGTATGTCTGTTCTCGCAGTTGCTGGGTACGTATAAACTGTCAATCAAATGTGGCGCATATCCGCATACCGCGGCCCGTGGTATACGGGTATGTGTCACACGTGTCTGGAGGAAAGGGTTTGACCACGTACGTGATGGGATTTTCATGTTCTTCATGTCATGACCAGCCAGGCATATTCGTCACACCCTCTTACCCACCCATACTCTAGATAGATAGATAGATAGATAGATAGATAGATAGATAGATAGATAGATAGATAGATAGATAGATAGATAGATAGATAGATAGATAGATAGATAGATAGATAGATAGATAGATAGATAGATAGATAGATAGATAGATAGATAGATAGATAGAAACGCTCAAAGTGCCTACACTTTTCTAAGAAAGGCTTCGCATTTAATATCGCATCTGGCGCTGAAGAGAGAAGGTCCCATCCTAAAATAAGCGCGTGGGTACATGACGACGGCCCGAGTAAATGAGTGTGATGCAGGAAAGAAGTGTAAATTTACGGGCCCCTTTTCTTTGTTACACACAATAATAATGAGAACTAACAGACAATGATGCCAAGGAAAGTACAGGGGATGTGATTAGTAGTAATTGTGATGTAAATGTGAAGAAAGAAAAGTAGACATAAAACCGGCAGAACCCACGCATTGTGGGAATCGATGTAATGTGAAGCAGCCAGCAAGGAGCAAATCATGCTGTATATAACATGAATGTCATCATTTACACGTTAGGACCTCTCATATATGTTCATCATACAATCACGTCGCGCAACACCCGTTTTTTGCATATTGTCACGTGGTCGTGACGTCGACGAAGGCAGCAGGCTACGTGTCCGGGATGAAACTGTTTATTAGGCCGAACTTGTGGCCGGCAAACGGAAAGTAAGATTACAGCAATACACGCTGGCACTGATAGCGGCGAACAGAGCGTCGGCCGTCGATCAACTGAACTTCGTTGGAATGCGCCGGCTTTTATAAATCACGCGTCGAACATTCTAGCCTTATCACTAGTCGTCGATCAAGCTCTGGAATAATCTTGAGTGTTAGCGTCGTGCGTGCAATTTTAACAAAACGATCTACTACAACCGAGAAGCTTCTGGAACATTAAGGCGCGGTCTGCGCCGAGTACTGCTGATAGTCTTTGTGGGCGGAAACCGAGTACAGTAAAAGAATCGCACGTGGCATTGCCCCCCCTCTGAAAAGGCATCGTCCCGATGCTTAGAACAGAACACATGGGAAAAATCCATGCAACAATAAATAACGACAATAAATCAAGAAAGTTCAATAAACAATACGCACAAGCAAGAAAGTCCAATGAAAAAAAAGAGTACAGTCCTAAGGGCCACTACCGCGCGTAAAACGGCTTGAGGCGCACGACATGGACGACTTCAGGTCGCGCACGGCGCCGTTGAGAGTTCGAAATGCCGTCGGGGAAAAGCTCGTAGCGAGTGTGCCGAGACGTCGAAGCACCCTATACGGTCCGAAGTATCGTCGCATAAGTTTTTCACTAAGTTCACGTCGTCGTATCGGCGTCCACACCCAAACGCGGTCACCGGGCTGGTATTCCACGAAGCGTCGCCGAAGATTGTACCGGCGGCTGTCGGTCGTCTGCTGATTCTTGATCCGCAGGCGGGCGAGCTGTCGTGCTTCTTCGGCGCGCTGTAGGTAGGCGGTTACGTCGATGTTTTCGTCGTCGGTCATGTTTGGTAACATGGCGTCGAGCGTCGTTGCCGGACTCCGTCCGTAGACCAACTTGTATGGCGTGATCTGCGTCGTTTCTTGGACGGCCGTGTTGTATGCGAAGGTCACGTACGGAAGGATGGCGTCCCACGTCTTGTGTTCGACGTCGACGTACATGGCCAGCATGTAGGCGATGGTCTTGTTGAGACGCTCGGTGAGGCCATTGGTCTGAGGGTGGTAGGCGGTGGTCCGGCGGTGGCTTGTCTGGCTGTGTCTCAAGATCGCCTGAGTTAGGTCAGCAGTAACCGCCGTACCTCTGTCGGTGATGAGAACCTCTGGGGCGGCATGTCGCAGGACGATGTTCTCACCGAAGAACTTGGCTACCTCGGCGGCACTGCCTTTAGGCAGGGCCTTTGTTTCGGCGTAGCGGGTGCGGTAGTCGGTAGCCACGACGATCCATTTATTTCCGCAAGTCGACGTTGGGAACGGCCCCAGGAGGTCCATCCCGATCTGCTGGAACGGTTGCCGAGGAGGCTCTATCGGCTGAAGGAAGCCTGCTGGTCTTGCGGGCGGTGTCTTCCGTCGCTGACAGTCTCGGCACGTCCTTACGTAGCGGGCGACGTCGGTGGCAAGGCGCGGCCAGTAGCACTTTTCTTGTACTCTTGCGAGTGTGCGGGAAAGTCCGAGGTGTCCAGCCGTCGGGTCGTCATGTAGTGCCTGGAGGACTTCTGGTCGCATTGCTGCAGGCACTACGATAAGGTAGTCGGCTCGAAGTGGCGAGAAATTCTTCTTTATGAGAACGCCGTTTGGCAAGAAAAACGACGCGAGTGCTCGCTTGAATGCCTTTGGAACAATGGCAGTCTTGCCTTCGAGGTGCTCCACAAGGTCCCTGAGTTCTGGGTCGGCTCGCTGTCGTTCGGCGAAGTCGTCGGCGCTTATGGTTCCCAAGAAAAAGTCATCCTCCTGGTCATCCAGCGGCGGCGGGTCGGCGGGGGGCGCGAGACAAGCAGTCGGCGTCAGAGTGTTTTCGTCCAGACTTGTAAACGACGGTAACGTCGAATTCTTGAAGTCTCAGACTCCATCTTGCGAGACGACCGGAAGGGTCCTTCAGGTTAGCTAGCCAACACAAGGCGTGGTGGTCGCTCACAACTTTGAAGGGCCTGCCATAGAGGTAGGGGCGAAACTTTGACGTTGCCCAGATGATGGCAAGGCACTCCTTTTCTGCTGTGGAATAGTTGGCTTCCGCCTTAGATAGCGACCGGCTAGCATAACTGATAACCCTTTCCACGCCGGCAGTTCTCTGGACAAGAACAGCGCCGAGTCCTACGCTGCTTGCGTCGGTGCGGATTTCCGTGTCGGCGTGTTCGTCGAATTGCGCAAGTATCGGAGGCGTCTGCAGGCGTCGTTTCAATTCTTGAAATGATTCGACTTGCGCCGCTCCCCACTTGAATTCCACGTCGTTTTTCGTGAGCTGAGTTAGTGGCTCGGCGATGCGTGAAAATTCCTTGACGAAGCGTCTATAATAGGCGCACAAGCCGAGAAATCGGCGAACGGCCTTCTTGTCGGTGGGCGGCGGGAAGGCAGCGATTGCAGCTGTTTTTCGCGGGTCGGGGCAAACTCGAGACTTGCTGATGACGTGACCCAAGAACAGAAGTTCCTCATATGCGAAGCGGCACTTTTCTGCCTTCAGGGTGAGTCCAGAGGCCTTGATTGCTTGAAGTACAACTTCAAGGCGCCGGAGATGTTCGTCGAAGTTTGAAGAAAACACAACGACGTCGTCCAAGTACACAAGGCAGGTCTGCCACTTCAAGCCGGCCAGTACAGTGTCCATAACACGCTGGAACGTCGCAGGTGCCGAGCAAAGACCGAAGGGCATGACTTTGAACTCGAAGAGGCCATCTGGTGTGATAAAGGCAGTCTTCTCTCGGTCTCCCTCGTCGACCTCGATTTGCCAATAGCCGGTCTTGAGGTCCATCAACGAAAAATACTTCGCGTTGTGGAGTCGGTCCAAGGCGTCGTCGATACGTGGGAGAGGATACACGTCCTTCTTCGTGATTTTGTTCAGGCGGCGATAATCGACGCAGAAACGGAGGGTTCCGTCCTTCTTCTTCACTAACACCACGGGTGACGCCCAAGGACTCTTTGAAGGCTGGATGATGTCGTCGCGTAGCATTTCGTCGACTTGCTGCTTGATGGCCTCGCGTTCTGGCGTTAAAACTCGGTACGGGCTCTGGCGGAGTGGTCTCGCATTTTCCTCTGTTATGATGCGATGTTCTGCGACTGGGGTCTGTCGAATTCTTGACGACGACGAGAAGCAGTCCTTGAATTCCATGAGTAGGGCTTTGAGCTGGTCTTGATTGTGCTTCGGGAGGCTCGGGTTGACGTCGAAATCTGGTTCGGGACCTCGATTCGTCGAAACAGGCTCGGCAGCATCGAAGAGGGCGAAAGCATTGCTGGCGGCCATGCACTCGTCGATGTACGCGACCGTCGTACCAATGTTGAGGTGCCTATATTCGTGGCTGAAGTTTGTCAGCCCTACCTTTGCTTTACCGTCACGCAGCTCGGCTATACCTCTTGCGACGCAAATTTGACGGTTCAGGAGTAGGTGCTGATCGCCCTCGATGGCGCCTTCAAGGTTCGCAGGGTTTTCGGTGCCGACGGAAATAATGACGCTGGAGAGCGGCGGAACGGTCACCTGCTCTTCTATCACATTCACTGCATAGTTCCCTGGCGTCGCGAGGGGTGAGAGCGCTTTGTCTGAGGTTAGTGTTATCGACTCAGACCTTAGGTCGATGACAGCGCCGTGGTAACTTAGGAAGTCCATTCCAAGTATCACATCCCTGGAGCAGTTTTGTAGGATTACAAAGCTCGCAGGATAAGTCCGGTTACTGACGGTGACTCTTGCCGTGCAGACTCCAATCGGCGTTATCAGGTGGCCTGTCCGGATTTCGGGTCCACTCCAAGCGGTCTTTACTTTCTTCAGCTTGGCGGCGAATGACCCACTGAAGACGGAATAGTCGGCCCCAGTGTCGACGAGAGCGGTCACGCCGTGGCCGTCGATAAGAACGTCGAGGTCGCTAGTTCGTCGTCTCGCGTTGCGGTTAGGTCGCGGCGTCGGGTCACGGCTGCGTCGGTTTGTTCCGCCGGTTCCACGTTGCGTAGTGATGTCTTCTTCGGGCTGCGAAGTTTCCGCGCCAGGGCCTCGTTTGTCTTGCGACGGGTTCTTTAGATTTCGTTGCGGCATCGTCGTCGTCGGCGGCGGAGGATCTTCGGTAGTTCTTCGCACAGCAACCGCACCTCCATCGGTTGCTGCCCTTAGTTTTCCGAGTAAGGGCTAGGAGATCGGCCCCGGTTTGGGCCAGCATACTGCCGGCGGTGCGGTGACATGTAGCGGTCAGGCGACGGCGAGCGGGATGGTCGTCGGGGTGTCCACTGAGCTCCTGCGAGGTAGTCGGCGATGTCGCGTGGCCTTTCACCCCGCTGTGGACGCGGCGCGTCGATGGCGAAACCACGCAGTCCCATCTGGCGGTACTGGCAGCGGCGGTAGGTGTGGCCAGCTTCTCCGCAGTGATAGCACAGTGGGCGGTGGTCAGGGGCGCGCCAAACGTCGGTCTTTCTCGGTATGGCGTCGGTGGTGGTAGACGGTATGGCGTCGGTGGTGGTGGCGGCGGAACTGCGGTGGTGCGAAGCCTTCACGTGGGCGCGGTGGTGGAGCGTTACGACGCGCTGCAGCAGCGTAGCTCATAGCCTGCGGTTGCTGCTCTGCTAGCTGAGGCACGCCCAGGGATTGCTGGATCTTCTGGCGCACCACGTCAGCGAGAGAATCCACTTGAGGTTGGGAGGATGGCAGCAGCTTACGCAGCTCTTCCCTAACTACGGCCCTGATGGTCTCGCGCAGGTCGTCGGATTGCAGCGCGTGACTCTCTCCGTAGGTCGTTAAGCGAATCCGCCGGTTGTACTGCGTCGTACGCATTTTAAGGGCCTTTTCAATTGTCTTAGCCTCTGAGACGAATTCCATGACCGTCTTGGGTGGGTTGCGTACAAGGCCGGCAAATAGTTCCTGCTTGATACCCCGTATCAGGAAGCGGATCTTCTTCTCCTCGGGCATAGCGGGGTCTGCATGACGGAACAGGCGAGTCATTTCTTCAGTGAACATTCCGATATTCTCGTTGGGGAGCTGTACACGGGTTTGCAAAAGTGTTTCAGCCCTTTCTTTCCGGACGATGCTAGTGAAGCTGTTCTTAAATCCGGAGCGGAAGAGGTCTCTCGTTAGCGAGGACTCTCGATTCTCATACCAGGTCCTTGCGCCGTCTTGAAGGACGAAGTAGGCGTGGCGGAGCTTCTCGTCGCAGTCCCAGTTGTTGAACGTGGCGACCCGCTCGTATTCCTCCAGCCAGCTTTCTGGATCCTCACATGGTTAACCGCGAAAAGTCGGCGGCTCCTTCGGCTGCCCGAGCAGGATGGGCGCAGGCGGCACAGGGGCTGTCATCGTCGCTGCGGTTGAGGTCGAAGTCTTGGTTTGCCTGGTGTTTTCCAGCAGGAGTCCGTGCTCTGGCTGCAAGCCTTGCAGCCTGCGGCTAGCTCGTTGCTGCACGGGGGGCTTCGGTGTCTTCTCCGCGATGTGGGCTGGGTTCACGGCTTAACGGGGGCGTCGGGGTCCGGAACATGAAGGAACAGCAACCCCACCAGATGTCACGTGGTCGTGACGTCGACGAAGGCAGCAGGCTACGTGTCCGGGATGAAACTGTTTATTAGGCCGAACTTGTGGCCGGCAAACGGAAAGTAAGATTACAGCAATACACGCTGGCACTGATAGCGGCGAACAGAGCGTCGGCCGTCGATCAACTGAACTTCGTTGGAACGCGCCGGCTTTTATAAATCACGCGTCGAACATTCTAGCCTTATCACTAGTCGTCGCGCAAGCTCTGGAATAATCTTGAGTGTTAGCGTCGTGCTTGCAATTTTAACAAAACGATCTACTACAACCGAGAAGCTTCTGGAACATTAAGGCGCGGTCTGCGCCGAGTACTGCTGATAGTCTTTGTGGGCGGAAACCGAGTACAGTAAAAGAATCGCACGTGGCAATATATAAAGCTAGCGAAGTGAACGCAAGCGCACCATGACAGTGGTATGTGAATGGCGTTGTACATCACATGCATGTCATGATTTTCATGTTACCACCTGGCACCCATGTTCGCCATACAGACACGTCACGCAATACTAATTTTGGTGTATATCTAGCTAGCGATACGGCCGCGAGCGTGCCATGAGCGTGGCATGCATGTCATGTTGGCACATGACATGTCATGGTTTTTATATAATCACTTGTCATTTATGTTCGTCATTCAGTCGCGTCACGCAATTCCAAATTTGGTTGTATATCAAGCTAGCGAAACGACCGTCAACGCACCATGAGCGTGGCATGTTAACCATGTCGTACATGACATGCACGCCATGATTTTCATATTACCACTTGTCATTTATGTTGTTCATGCAGATATGTCTCTTCATACGAATTTTTGGATATATCAACTTAAGGAAACGGCCGCAGGAACCCCACGGAAATGGCGTGTAAATCATGCCGTTCATGACTAGTCATGATGTTCATGATACGACCAGTCAATCTTGTTCGTCATACAGTCATGTTATGCCATACCAATTTTGGTATAAATCCCATTAACGATACGGTCTGGAGAGCAAAAGTCGTAGGAGGATAGATAGATAGATAGATAGATAGATAGATAGATAGATAGATAGATAGATAGATAGATAGATAGATAGATAGATAGATAGATAGGCAGGCTCCTCAGAGATATCCTTCCGTCCACATATATAACCCTATAAAGTGTCCAGGCTTCCCTTGGACTTACATGTCGCCGCTGTCAGTACTGCTACCACCACATACTGCACGGACGTGAACCATGGCTATTTATCACTTCGTCCGACAGTGCCGTGGAGCTATTGCCTATGATCGCGCAGCTCCGCGTCGAGATTAACGCCCTGACAGCGTCGATCTGCGAACTAGCTCCAGCCATGTTGCCTGCATTGTGCGTCAAGAACGCCATGTTGTATGTAGCCGCCTCACAAGATTTTGAGGCGAGCTCACCCAAGGAACGCAGAGAGTTTTTGGGGTACCCTCACGTTGCTCTCAAAGCAACTGGGCTGCTTGGCGTCCGCACACTCTGGTTTTTTTCGGCTGCCGTCCTACCACGACCGGCTACCTCCGAACTACCATTCAATAGCTTCCGGAATGACGCCGACGATTGGGTGGCGACCGTCAACGCTCTGGGAAATCGCGAGGTTTGGATGGAACCGCAGTAATTGTCGGTGGCCATAGACCGCCTTCTCAATGGTGTTGCGGCGTGGCATAGGTGTGAAGGCGTGAGACAAGAGACCTGGGTAGAGTGGAGCTCCATGCTCATAGCTGCTTTTGGCCGGATTCCCTACCATCTCTCTGCCACCACCCAGCCCAACCTGACGGCTGCCGAGGATGGAGCTCAGTAGGGTGTCCTCCTCGAAGTTGCAGCTCACCACTTCAGCCCACGGACTCTGCGTCGGGATACGACGCAAATCGATCGCAGCCAGGAAACTATATTACACACCCACCACTCAAAGTATGGCATCAATGGGACATACAGGACCGACGACTCCGTGATACTTGTGGCACCGCCATACCAGGAATATGACCTGTTCTCGGATCTAAAACACGAAGGTCTATCTTTATTCATCGGGGCAACATCCCTTGACTATCAGAGCAGTCAAAACCAAACGTGGGGCCAGTGACCTACTACGGAACACTATGCCTTACAAGGAAAACTGAAGTGACTGGCGTAATTATCATGGAAGACTAGCCCGTACTTCCCAGAGGCATGGTTGCTGAGCGAGATGACTCTTCCGTGCGCATCCGTCGGTCTACATCCACCGGTACGAGCCCCACATATATGCCTACGGTGACAGCTCCTACAACATATTAGAAACATCGCAAACCCATGCCCAGGCTCGCACCCTGGGCGCAGTCCATCAGTGCGACTAGGGTTGTTTGCCACATCTTCCGCGCCGTCTGCACTCCGGACAAAATGAAACGAAAGCGCAAAAGTGGAAGAGGCCATCAAGTGAACAATAACCACCCTGGATTCGAACCACTCAATGCCATCAATGACTGCACCTTCTCGATGCATGATTCGTCCATACAGAGATTCACCCGACCAGTTATCAGACCGTTTAGCTGCTGTCGGCCGGCCTTCAGTGTCGGCAACTGCTCTGCAAGAACATGCACTACTACTCGAAGCATCACGACGCGTGCCGGTCTGGCGACCATGCCGGAACAGCCAATTTCGTCCTCCAGAGACCAATGAGAAAGTTTCCCGTGCATTGTCGAAGAATGGCGGAGACCAATCGCCAAAGACAACATCGGCAAAGTTTCAGGCTAAGCCCCAGCATGGCCGACACCGACCACAGCGCCACAGCCAGTGCCACCCACCGGAGGCACTTCTGGCAGATCCCCAAACCGCGTTGCAATGTGGTCGGGGCCGACCACCACGATGCCGCCAACCCCGTCCACTAGAAACATTGTCGGCTGCTCCACGCGTTCGCAGTCATGGCTGAAGGTGATGACGATGAGCGGACTCGGGACACTGGCACGCAGGCAGCTAGCGGGAAGTGGAGAAAGAAGTAGATAATAGATCAGCCGGCCCAGGAATGGGTGCTCTATCTATCTCGTTCATTTCAATATATATATATATATATATATGTATATATATATATATATATATATATATATATATATATATATATATATATATATATATATATATATATATATAACTTGTTAAGGCGTTTATTTGGCCGGTACTCAGAGATAATGCCTGGACGTGGCTGTCGGTGACATAGGCGACGGTTGGTCGTAATAAGGGCGGCTGAATTCGCTGGGAAGGTTGGATGCGACCCGAGGCTGCTGCACGCGATTGCAATAACGTGCGACGTGACCGGCGCAACCGCAGGCAAAGCAGATGGGGCGGTTGTCGGAAGTGCGCCATCGGTTCGCGGGTCCCGGCCATGTCGCAGAACGCGATGGGCGAGGCGGCTGCTGATATGACTGCATGGTGGGCGGCAGTCGCGGCACGTGGAGGACGTCGGCGTATGTATGCGGCACAGTTGCGTCGAAGGCCTGGGGTCTGGCGACGGCTTCGGTGTAACTAAGCGGGCCAGCCACAGGAATCGGTGGGGGTGGCCTGGCTACAACTTGTGCGTAGCTTAGTGGCGCAGGTACTGGAGGCGGCTGGTGGTATTCAGGCATGACCTCCGCGATTTCCTGCTGAATCGCTCGGCGGAGGGGAGGCAGAAGTGTAGCTGACGGCTGTTCGACATGTTGCGGTGGAGCGAAAGCCAGTAAAGAGACCTGGCGGGCAATTTCCTCACGCACGAACGACTTGATTTCGGCGAGCAAGGTGCTGTGGTCAGAAACGGCCGACAAGCCCGCGAGGTCAGCGTCGCGTGATGGTGGTCGACGGGTCATCAAGCGCTGCCGGCGCAGCTCCTCGTAACTTTGGCACAGCGTAATGACCTCTGCCAGAGTGCGAGGGTTCTTGGCCAGGAGCATCGTGAAGGCATCGTCGGCGATGCCTTTCAGAACATGTGTGATTCTGTCCGACTCCGACATGCTTGCGTCCACTTTCTTGCACAAGTCGAGGATGTCCTCGATGTAGCTGGTGAAGGACTCGCCGGACTGCTGTGCTCGTTCACGCAAACGCTGTTCGGCTTGCAGCTTACGTACGGCAGGACGGCCGAACACGTCGACGACGGCGATCTTAAAAGCGGACCAAGTCGGGAAATCAGATGCGTGGTTGTTGTACCACATGCCGGCCACACCCGCGAGGTAGAAAACCAGGTTGCTGAGTTTGCCTGCCTCGTCCCATTTATTGGGGACGCTCACGCGTTCGTAAATGGCGAGCCAGTCCTCGACGTCAGTGCCATCCGCGCCGGTGAAGACAGGAGGGTCACGGATGCGGGGGGACACCGGGACATGGCGTCGGCGCAGGAGGAAGCGTTTGCTGAGCGGCGTCTTGGGGCATGGCTGATGGCACGGTACGGGATCGGAGCTCCAAGGGCGTCGAATGCGGACCGAAGTTGTTTTAAGGGCACAGCACTCTCCACCAAATTGTTAAGGCGTTTATTTGTCGGTACTCAGAGATGCTGCGTAATGGCGACAGCCACGGCCTGGCACGAACTATCAGCGCGAGCGGCGTCCTTTTTGCAGATGACCCACTAGAAGGCTCTCGAGAGTGCAACCCATTTCTAGGTTCCAATACATCGCTACAATATATATATATATATATATATATATATATATATATATATATATATATATATATATATACGTAGATTATGAAAAGTCTGGCTTCGGTTGCCGTAGAACAAGATAGGAAAAATATATATACGCTTCTAAAAAACTGTTTATTGGTGACGTTTCGATCGGAGACCGATCTTCAAGACTGTTTCCCTATTTTTCCTATATATATATATATATATATGTATATATATATATATATATATATATATATATATATATATATATATATATATATATATATATATATATATATATATACAGGGTGTCCCAGCTATCTTTAGCCAAGGGTATAAAAATAGAATTATTTGAGGCAGGCGAGTGAAGTCAGTTGAATATTGCTTACAGCCATCTTGCGCACTACAGGCAATTTTTTGTTTCGTAATGAACTAATTTGTTAATTATGATTAATTTACTAACTTGATAAATATTGACTTTACGCAAGAAATGAGAGTTGCAAAGTACGAGAGCGTCTTCAGAAATCCCCATTGCATTATTTGCGATAAAGAAAGTTTTACGCGTGCCATTTTTTCTGTGCTGCAAAGAAAGCCCGCGAAATACAAAAAATACCACGTGACTAGCGCATTCGCGCGCCGCGACCGTGCTGCTTTCAGCCGTGGTTTGAGCGAACAAAATCAGCCGCGGCCGCGATTCGCCGGCTCCGTTGCAGTGGCAGGCCGATAAGTTTAGGGCGGTTTCTTGGCCCATTGCCAGCCATTTGGCGCGCGTGACTGTGAAAGTTCTAGCGAGCGCGGGCGAAGAAACCACCGTCAACTTATCGGCCTACTGCTGAAATGGAGCCAGCGGATCGTGGCCGCAACTGATTTTGTTCGCTCAAACCACGGCTGAGAGCAGAACGTTCGCGGCGCGCGAATGCGCTATCACGTGGTATTTTTTGTATTTCGCGGGCTTTCTTTGCAGCACGGAAAAAATGGTACGCGTAAAACTTTCTTTATCGCAAATATTGCAATGGGGATTTCTGAAGACGCTCTCACACTTTGGAACTCTCATTTCTTGCGTAAAGTCATTATTTATCAAGTTAGAAAATTAATCATAATTACCAATTAGTTAATTACGAAACAAAAAAATTGCCTGTAGTGCGCAAGATGGCTGTAAGCAATATTCAACTGACTTCACTCGCCTGCCTCAAATAATTCTATTTTTAAACCCTTGGCTAAAGATAGCTGGGACACCCTGTATATCGTGTGCGTTGTTCTTTCAAAACACTATTCCTGAGAAGCAGCGCTTTGGCCGTCTTCTGTTGCCCTCTTGTTTTTCGTGCTGTACCTTGAAATATGTACAACAGACCAGCGCAACTTTCGACACGGTGAAAAGCAAGCTTATGGTACCGTTGATATTTTCTCTAGAAGCTTATCTATAGTGCTTACATATCGGTTCTTGAAAAAAGCTGAATAATATTGTTTGATTTCTACAAAGTGAGCGCGGTCAGTTGCGAATCATTTAACCCAAGAGTAGGGCTTTTCTTAAGGTAAGCTTAGAAAATGTCCGAATGCCAATGAATAATGTCTCTGATGATGTGTGTGGTCATCATTGAGTCCCACCGGCTCAGCACAGCAGTCAACACGTCTAGTCCTTATGGGGATGAATTCGATCATGTGGACATAACAGTCACATGCACTTCAGCATTCACACATAACATGCACTTCAGCACACATATATAATGCCTGTCATATAATAGTGCGTATTACAAGTAAGACATGTGATTATATGAATATAAGTTCCTTATTTCTTAATAATTGCCAGCAATTCCGCTGTCTTCTAAAAAACGTTTTAGCGCTTTTAGGGCGTACTTCTGTAAAGCTCCGGTTGGCCACGGGCCCAGAAGTTTCTTGATACTGAACGGTCTACGGTCTAATACCAATAGTTCCGATTTAAGACGGCGTCTCGGTGTGTCATGGCGTGGGCAGTCCATAAGAAGGTGACATACATCTTCATCTACAAATCCACATTCGCATTCGGGAGTTTCACTTTTGCCAATTCTGTGTAAGAAATGTTTTGTGTATGCGGTGCCTAGCCTTAACCGGTGAATAAGTGTTTCGATACTTCTATCTAATGCTATCGTAATTTTGAATTCAATGAATGGATCAATATGATATAAATCACAGCTCTTGGAGTTTTGGTCAAACCAAGTATTTTTACTCATTCGGAAAGTTGTTGCCTTTATAACACTTCGCAATTCATTTTTCGAAATTGGTAAGGAAACAGTAACATCTTTACGATGTGCTTGTCGTGCAGCCTCATCGGCAGCTGTGTTACCAGGAATGTTACAATGTCCAGGTATCCACTGGAATTTTATCTCATGTTTCGCCTGGCTTGCTTTTGTGAGCTCTTTAAGTGTTTCATATATTACACTATCCCTGATTACCGTCGTATTTGTACTGGAGAGTGATGATAATGCGGCCTGTGAATCGCTGAAAACTACCCATTTTCTCGCGTCTGCTGCTGAGTTTATATACCTGATAGCATACAGAATAGCGAATAGCTCAGCTGTTGTAGATGATGTCGCGCGAGATAATTTATATGATTCCTGAGTATTGAGGTGCGGTATTATAAATGCTGATGTCGAAGAGGTTGGAATACTTGAGCCATCTGTGTAAACATGTATGTACCCTGGATACCGTATGTGTATCTGGTAAAGCGCTAGTTGTTGAGCAGCTTGAATGAACATGTCTCTTTTTCGGATGATACCATCTACTGACAATTCAATGCTTGGTATTGTAAGCAGCCACGGAGGATAGTCAACTTCAGAGCTCCAAAATTCATTCCTTGGTAATATATGAAGATTGTTCCGTATTGCTTCATTAACATTGCTTTTATCCCTTCGTAAAATCTCCAGTGCCAATGGGTGGTCTTTGTGTTGCGTCTGTAAGCGAAAAAAATGCCGGCATGTTTCCATTGTTCTCATGACTGGAAAGGGTGATTGGCGAGTCTCGGCTATTACGAGGCTGCTGGAAGTCGCTCGTGGAACACCTAGGCAGACGCGCAGTCCCCTAGCTAATAGTCTTTGAAGTCGCTCCTCTGAAGTGTGGGAAATGCCGTGTAAGACTGCTGCAGAGTATGCAATTTTTTGTCGTATTAATGCATTGTGAACAGCGAGCAGGGATGATACCGATCCGCCCCATGATGTTCCAGCAAGTCTGCGGAGTATATTCACTAGCGTATTTACTTCGCTTTCGAGTTTCTTTATGTGAGGTGTCCAGGATAATTGCCGATCAAGTATTACTCCGAGAAATCGATGCTGCGTCACAATCATTAGTGGTTTTCCTTCTAAATTAAGATCGAAATTTTTTAACTTCCTACGGGTGAAGGGTAACACAGCTGTCTTTGCGTGTGATAGAGCCATTCCTCTTTCTTTTAAAAAGTGGTTAATTACATTTATGCCCTCTTGCAACGCCATCTGAATTAACTGAACGTCAGTCCCAGATGCCCAAATGCACACATCATCTGCATATAAAGAGAATCTCAACTGGGAAGGCAGTCTTTTTGCTAAATCAGCCATGACACAGTTAAAAAGAAAAGGGCTCAGGACGCTTCCCTGTGGCACTCCCTGCCTGACATCGTGTTCTGCACTCTTTCCTTCGCTTGTCTGAATGAATATTTTGCGACCTGATAGAAATTTAGAGATCCACCGCAAGGACCTGCCGCAGATTCCGAGATCTAACATACTTAGCAGAACATGAGTGTGACTGACGGTATCAAATGCCCTTTTGATGTCTAAGAACACTGCGATCGTCAAACTTCCACAGGCGCGTTCATGTTCCACATACGTTACTATGTCCAGTATTGCATCCATTGTACATCTCTGTTTTCTAAAACCCGTTAAGTAGTCGGACAATACATCCGTTCTGTTACACCACCACTGAAGTCGCGCATCAATCATTTTCTCCATTACTTTACATAAACAACTTGTCAGGCTGATTGGGCGGAAAGAGTCAAGGCTCAAGGGCGTCTTAGCCGGTTTTAAGATCGGAATGATTCGAGCCAGTTTCCAAGACTCGGGTACAATTTCTTGTGTCCATAGATTGTTGTAAATATCTAAGAGAATGGTTGTGCCTGTTGGCCCTAGGTTTCTTAGCATATTGTACGTAATGCCGTCCGGTCCAGACGCCGATTTTTGACGACATGACGCTATTGCACATTGCAGCTCACTTAATGTAAATGCAGGGTCTAGTTGAGGGTGCTGGGCCCCATAACAAGCATTAATTTTCTGGTTGGCTAACGCAACAGAATTATCAAACAAGGCACATTGTGATGAAGAACCGGGCCTACTGATAAGTTCACAAAATTCATCTGCAACCACTACTTCCGGTTTGTCCAAGGCTACAGCAAGAGCACGAAATGGGAAGGTCTGTGTTACTGGGCCGCTAAATGCACGAATTACAAGCCAAATTCTTGGAACAGGTGTGTGGGGAGAGAGTGTGCCACAAAATCCACGCCAGCGCCGTTTACCTAAGTTTTCTAGTCGTCTGCGCATTATATTATGGATTTTCTGAGCATTTTTGTATGTTTCTAAACTTCCGCTCCGTCGATATGCTCTTTCGGATCGCCGTCTGATGGCTCTGAGATGTTCGTACTCTCCATCAACAGCAGCATAATCTTTTGGAATCGGAACCTTCTTTGTACACCTGTTCACATTATCCTGCAAAAATTCAGTAAAGTTTTCAACAGTTGTACGTTCACTAATTTGGTTAGTTAGGCGACACCGAAATGCTTTCCAGTTCGTCAGCTTGCTGTAGCGCCTGACGTCATCATTTCGCAAGCTGGGATGATTTACAAGGATCGGAAAATGATCACTTCCTCGCGTTTCCACATCCGTTGTCCATCCCACACCATTCACTAGATCTTGAGAACACAGGGTAACGTCTATGCAACTCGAGTAATTATACCCCCCGGAGAAAAGTTGGGGAGCCATCATTTAAAACAGTCAAATTGCATTTGTCTGCGGCGCACTCAACAACGTTCCCACGTGCATCACAGCGATCACTACCCCAGATTATGTTATGCGCATTAAAGTCTCCACATATAAATGTATATAAATTAGAAATATTAAAGATATTTGCTAGCTCTTCTACCGAAATACGACTTGAAGGTTGTAGATAAAGGTTAATCACTGTTATGCACAGCTTACCAAATGATACTTTACAAGCGACGAATTCCGGAAAGTCTGAATCACTTGACTGAACTTGGCAAGATGGTAGGTCTTTTCTGACGCACAGATGGACTCTGCTAGGACCACTTCGGCGAGATGACTTGTATATCACGTAGTTAGAGAGGCGGAAATCGTCATTCATTCCTGCCTCTTGGATGCAAAGTATTGGAAAGTTATATTGCAAAAGGAGTTTACGGAAATCAGCACACTTTCTTCGAAGACTGTTGGCATTCCACTGGAATATGGAGACATTTTTGTAGCGGTTATTCATAGACTACTTGTCGCAGGTTTGGCCCGGATTGTTGACACAATAGTGCTTCCAGAGGCAGCAGGGCTTTTACTTCTGGTAAGTTATTTGCTTCAGGCAGTGCAGACAGGATTGCTTTAAGCGCTGCGAAAAGCATTGGTAAAATCAATTGCGTGACTGACGCAGAAGCACGGTCACCATTAACTGGTTCTGTTTCTGCGGCTCGCTGAGAATAACGTGGAGTTTCCATGTTGTAGCTTGGGCGAACACTGGAGCTGTCGGCTCTATTACTTTCTGCTTGAGGTCTCATGGGCGTTCGCAGCTTTGACGCGTAGGACAGGGTGCTTGAGCGTACTTCTTTTGAGTGGTCTCTTGGATGTGCTCTTGGCGGTTCTCTTGGTGTGTCTCTCGGCTGTTTTTGTTCCGGTGTCCGCTGAGGTGGATCACGTACTGGATGAACAATCTCAAGGTTTGGAAAGGGTTCATTGGGGCGCGGTTTTCTTCCATGGATAAGCTCATGACGGCGCATTTTTGCAGCAGCTTTGCTTTGCGGGCAGCCTGAATAGGAGGCAGCGTGATTACCTGAGCAATTCGCACATTTGGGCTGAAGAACTGACTTGCACTCCTTGTGGTCATGTTCTTCTGAGCAGATCTTGCACCGGCGTGTGTTGCGGCAACTTTTCGCCATGTGTCCAAATCGCTGGCAATTATAGCACCGAAGTGCTGGGCCAAGATATTCCTCCACTGGGTGACTGGTGAATCCTAAGTAGATTCTTCCTGGAATAGGGCGGTCATCTCGGAAAGTCAGAATGACTGTGTGAAGTGGACGCGACGTCACTGCTCCATCTTCCTGGCGGTAATACTTCATTTGTCGCCGTGCCGATATAACACCTGCATCTTTCAAGTACTCTAAGAGTTGTTCGTCCGAATACTGCAGCGGCACATGCTTTACTTTGCCAACGTTTCGCGTGTATGACTCTGGGATGAAAGGCCTGACTTCTAGACCACCTACATTCGACAGCATCAGAAGGCGTTTTGCTGATGCTAAGGAAGCAACGCTGACACTGAAACTTCCATCTCTGGTCGTCCTGAATGACTGCACTTTTTCTTTAGCAGCGGAAACAATTTCGGCTGACACGCGATTGGGGTTCACTTGCCAGAAACTAGCCCCTTCGCTTGTTGGACGAAAGACAACCGGGATGCCCTCTGCTCGCTTTTTCTTATACGTCACCAACGTAAATGGTTCATCATCGCCCATGTCATCTTCATCACTTAGATCATAAGTTGACGTTTTATCGTCGAACTTGTTCTCATCTAAGCGAGGCTTCTTGCTCTGCGCTTCATCGTCGTCCATTGCTCCTGAACTCGTCGAAGCCGTTTCACGGTTGTGAATGAGTAAACGTGCTGGCTTTATGATGTTTTGTCGCGCCTGCAAGCCCTCGGGCTTTTCATTATGTCCTGTATTATCGCTCATATGGCTTGACACACTTGGACGAGCATAGGGCTCGTGGCGATGGCTGCCAACCACCGTAGTGGTAGCGTATTAGCCAAGTCTTCGATAAAGGAACTTCGTACCTTTAAGGCGCCCGGCCCGCGAAGTCTTCACCCGACGTCTTCTTAGCACACCGAGGAAGAACTTGATGTCAGCGTAAAAGTCCAAGAAAAGAGAAAAAACTGAACCGCGCACACGAACAGCGACCGAACAGAACCACTTCTTCTTCTTCTTCCTTATACGTTGTGATGGTGTTGTTCTGTGGGTGTGTTTTTACATATGTGTGCTCTTGTGTTTTATTTTCCATGTACTGCTCTTTGTTTTTCCTTTGTTAAGATGTATATTCAGTACTCACTCAAGGGCAAAGGAGTAGCCGGCGCCTGACTTGTGCGCCAACATCTCCTTACATATTATATCAATAAAAAAAAAAAAGGTAAGCTTACCTATGAATGCGAAGCATTTATTTGCGTACTGCAGACACTTCGAGCGTTTCTATCTACGTATCTATCTGTCTATCTATCTCTCTATCCTGCCGCCTACGTCCGGGTGCTTTCGTGCTCACTTTCTTAACCTGGGGTAGACCAAAATTAGTATGGGAGGGTAAGATGATTTGACCATTATGACTGTCTGGTCATGATATGAATAATGTGAAAATCCTGTCGCGTACGACGTCAAACCCTTTCCTCTGGACACGTAGTATGTGGGTATGCGGGTATGCGCCACAGGTGTTTGGCCGTTTTTATCTACCGAGGAACGGCGAGAACAGCCATTGCTAATTTAAAAGCGAGAGCGTTAAAAAACCGACATCGGCAGCGTTGACCGACGAATGCAAAGAATATATGTTATGGTCCCAGCAGGAATCGAACCCAAGGATTCTACGTGTCATTCAGGTATTCTACCACAGAGCCACGCCAGGTCTCGGCACTCCTTTCGAAAAAGACCCCATGCAGGCGTAATCTCGGTTAAACGTCAATTGTGGTTGCAGTACTGCCCATGTAATTTTATAAACATTACATAGGTACTCCAATGAAACAGGCGTCACGTTGGGTTAGCGTCAATCCGCCTTTTGCATGTCTGTGTGGCGCCCTCTCGCGGATTCTTGAAGAAACAAACCGTGGGGCGCCGCGCGCGCCTGCTGCCTCTGCCACTGCTGCTGCATAGCACAAAGCTGGGCAGTGGCATATGTGCTAATAGCCCCGTCTGAGTGTTGTGTTGTGGCATGGAGCCACCTGGGAGTATTTACATGCCCGGCGGGTTCTTTTCTGTGACCAACGGGTGGACCAAAAGGCCAGTATCAATGAAAATGATGAGCGAGAAGCAGTTGAATGCCTTCACGGCAGCAAGTGGTTCGCGGTGCTCGCGGCAAACCACAAAAACGCAGAAATTCTGCGATTAGTGGTACGTGCGCAGCCTCATGTTTAATGAGTTGACTGCCGCGTCCACGTGCGGAGTTCCGAGAAGCACTTTCCTCCCGTCAATGAAGGGTGGCTGCTACATTGTGCATGCAGTCGTGAGGAAGACCACATGTGAGGTAGTGGCATGTCACTGCTTCTGCACAGCCGGGTAAATATAATTTTCGTTTATTGTGGCATTCATACCAATCATATGAACTACCGGGCCTCTGCTTGGGCCGTTTCGTGCCGTCGTTGCATCAACGTTTTACTACGGGAGCGCGGAGCAACGATTTTACTGAATTGCATGCTTCGAAGTGTATGTCGCGAGTAACTCGCATCTGGACCACAGTGTTTGCTGGCCTGCACATTCAAATTGAGGGAACGTGGTCCTACGATACATGCGTTACATGATTTCAGCACACCAGAATACCTGGCGCCGATCGAACGCGGCACGCTGAACCTGTCTTGAGCTATGTACTTTTGCGAGTGTCGTTTAACCGAAATTGCGTACGTGAGAGAGTTGGCCGGCGAACCTGCAAAATCCGTGAACATCGCACTACGGCGACCAAAAAAAAGGCACGCACGTGGAAACTTCGCAAGATTTATGAATCGGTGCGCGGCAGTCACGTCAACAGTGAACACAGGCGGATTTCTTTTTTTTTTCCTTTTTCGCCGAACAGCGAATGTGCTTTGACAACAGAAATGAACCGCTGAACTCGGTTAATGACAGGCGACGAAAGTGCACCATTTCGGATTCATTATGTTCTAGCGGACGATTTACAGCGACTGTTTCCCGATATATGGAAGACGCCAAAGTAAACAACAGCGTAGTCACGTTGAGACCGAAGCGAACCAAGGCGCAATTAACCATACTTTGGTGTTGTCGTCATTCCAAAACAAATACAGAAAGCATATCGTACAAAGAAAATCCGTAACCCAAGCTTCGTCGCTACTGAACTGCTGTGCAACGAGATAGACACAAAGCGCACACTGATTCCGCGCCCTGCAGGAAACGTGACATGTTCTTCGCGTATAACATTTAGTTAGCACACACACCGTTAACGGACTGCTTTTCGCACTGTCTTGCAGAATCCAAAGGCTGCCACGAACTGCCGTCTTCATTTTGGCGCCTCACAGCCCTGATCGTGCCACGCTTCACGACGCTGATGATCGCGTTTCACCGATGGGAAGTGGAAGAAACGAATGTTGCTGCTGGGCACGCCTCACGAAGTGCATCCATAAGCGGCATTAGTTGCAGGCATCGAGCTAACAGATATATGGATAAATATATTTGCTGTGCCACCCGCACGTGCCAACACTATTCTCACCACGAATGCCGCCGCGGAAAAAGAGGCGGCGTCTGCAACGGCACCCCACAGATCGTTTCCCAGGTTCGCCGCCAGATTGGCCGCGCATGCGCCGTAGAGGCATGCAAAAGGCGGATTGTATTTAAGCCGCCATCCACTGAAGTTGGTTTACGTAGCATTCTCCAGGGCTACCATCCTCGCAAGCACAAGCGTTACATTTCAGCTTACCGCCTCTGGTGTTGGTAATACCCATGTTGCTCTTGGCATCGTTACGCAACTGTAAACAGCTGCTTATATAAAACATATGCGACTGTTCAACATGCATGTCCGCGCGTACAACATTTGTACATATGTTTAGCGTCATTTCGTGACGTGTCGCTCAACAAAAAGATTGCACCATAGTCACCTTCCTTCCCCATGCTTTGCATGAGATCGATTCCCATGGTACGTGGGATCTGCTGATTTTTTTTTTTTGTAGTTGTCCAGGTGTTCGCGACCCAAAATATGAAAAATATTATGTTTGGTCTTTTTTTTCTGGAAATCGGCAGTACTATTTAATCTTGCATCGTGAAGGAGTACACTGAGTCATGGAATGGAATGGAAAAACTTTATTTTTTGTCCTGCAGGAGGCGCTTAGCGCGTAGCGGGCGTCTGCCACGCAGGGACCGACAAGGAATACCTGGCGGCCGCTTCGTGGGCCTGCTGGACGGCCCGTTGCTGGTCGGCGAGAAGTGAGCTCTTGAGGGACCTCTCATATGATGAAGGAAATTGATTTGCATATACCATGGCGGCCACAGTAAGTATTTGTTGTTCCTGAAGGTGCTCTGTTTCATGGTTCAAAATAAGATTTGATAGTTTTCTTACTATGCCTGTTAATGAGTTGGACCCGTATACGGAAAATGATTAAGGTCGGTGACTTCGTCAAAAGTAGCAATAATCACTCGGAAATCCGCACAGCATTCCTGCGAGGCTGCGGAGGTGTGAGGTAATGAATTTGGCGTCATACAATGTTCACTGTGTCTAAATCAGTATAATCTGTCTAGGCGATTATGTCGCAGGTACAGTCATATTCAGTTAAGCTCCTTGTTAAAATATACGTAAATTCATGTGTAAGAAGTCATTACATGAGGCGAATTGTGCAAATCACGGAATCGGTTTGTTTGAGGAGCTTATTAGTTAACATTGTTGCACGTCTTAAAAAAAAAGAGCTATAGAGGCACCCACCAAAGCAGTCAAGGTGTGAGTTGGTGTGGCTCAAAATGTCGAGCGACGTTGTTTATTGTCATACATGTTTCCGAGTTCGTTTCTATTTCGTTGACACTCTATGGCTGTGCTTGACCTTTGCGTCAAAAGGAAAAGCAAATAAAAAGAAAATGAAAAAACGCCCAAGTTTATCCCCTGCTTATGTCACAAAGGTAAATTTAGGCGCACTCTCTGTCTAAGCACACCTGCAAAAAAAAAAAATAAACATATATATTTCATCTATTTTCATTGAAACAAAAATAATGTAAACAATCTTGATTGTTCGCGTTCATTTATTCTGTCCTTCGATTCGTTTATAAGGCTTTAAAAGCCTAGTAATGTATCTTAATTGCAGCACTAAGTTCTAGTTCAATGTGGGTAAGCGTTATGTAATGCAATGAAGAGAGCACATTGTATTAAAATTCTACTTTGAGATGCCTTATTCTAAGAAAATATCTTTTGGAGATATGAGTATAATATCGTTTTAAATTAATGCTCATTGTACGGCTGAGAAAAGTCAGGGAAGTATTGGCTTCATCATTGGGCACGCGAGATTACATGCCACGGAAAGCCATACTGTCGCCGAAAGTTATCACCACAAAATACAGACCATGGGTATCCACTACATGTTGCCCTCTTTCTCTCAGCCTGAAAGAAAAAAAGTGCGGAAATACGAACACAGGAGAGGAGAACAAGACAGCTCAAACGAGGACTATCAATTGAAAGGGTGCACTACGGCAGAAAAGAAAGTTGACACTGTGTGGTCGGGAGAACCGCTCATGGAACAGACGGACACATTTCACACTGTGATGTAAAAACACATAGACATTTTTCGCAGATTTCACGCAACGGCGAGCCCACCAGCCGATCCTAACAAAAAAGTCACAGTTTCGCCACTAGGGCGAAGCAATCAATGCGATAGCAAGAAATTAGTTTGTCACACGAAAAACGACAAGCAGCTCGATACTTGCAACGCGCCGCCGCAGCACAAAGAAGGACGCTCGAAAAGGACGCATAGGTATACTGTGAGCGCGACAAGTGAATGGCTCTTCATTCTCTTTACATATCATCATCACTTGTACATCTTCGTCATCTGTACATATCATCATCGGGCTGATCTAGCTCGAGCCCGGCTGAATAAAGCGGTTCCTCATAAGTGGTGGAGGTGCTTTTCGATCCCCAAGTCCTCTCGCCCGTTCTCGCTGGAGCTCCGCTCAGGTCGTCGCGTAACACCCCCTGCCATGACCACTCAAGAAAATCCTGGCTCGTCCGACGCCGCCGGCACACTGCAGCCTTCGCCGCCCGCTCAGCCCACCAACAACCGTCTGCGTGATCCACCTGTGTTCTCTGGGCTACGCGGGGAGGATGTAGAAGACTGGATACAAAACTACGACCTTGTCAGCGACTTGAACAGGTGGGACAACCCGCAGAAGTTGCGGAACGTCCCCTTCTACCTGTCTGGTGTCGCTAAAACTTGGTTCTGGAACCACCAACCAGATCTTCCCAACTGGGACACTTTCGCGCAGCAGCTGCGTCAAATTTTCGGTGCCCCAACAGTTCGCGCTGAGGCAGCCAAGAAGAAGCTCGCTGAACGCATACAGCTACCGGGTGAATCATACACCTCGTACATTGAGGACGTCCTTGCGTTGTGCAAGCGTGTAAACTCCGCCATGTCGCCGAACGACCAGATACGCCACATTATTAAAGGCATAAACACCGTCGCCTTTAACGCCCTCGCCACGCAACATCCTGCCACCACTCGGAACGTCATCACCATTTGCCAGCGACTTGAGGAGCTCCAGTCTCTTCGGCTGTACTACGATGCCGCCGACATCCGTCTGCCTACGGCCCTCGACTTGCGCTCGCTGATTCGCGACATCGTTCGTGAGGAGCTTCACGGGCGATGCTCTTCCTGCGCTCCGGAAACGACTCTCCCTTCTGGACAAACCGGCTTGCGAGACATCATTAGGCAGGAGATCGCTTCCGCATCGCGGCTGGCGTGTTATAACGGTCCCTGCGTGCGCCAGACGCCAACGTACGCCGAAGTTGCAGCGCTCTCTGCTGCAACCACCGTCCCTGTACCTACACCAGGAGACCATGCATCCGTGGCTTCGTTGTCACCGCCAATGCGTGCACAGCCTTACTACCCCCCCTCAGCGCCCTTCTCGGCCTATATGTTACTACTGTGGCTATCGCGGTCACATCTCCCGGTTTTGTCGAAGGCGCCAACAGGACGAGCAACGCGGCTACGCTCCCGAGGAACGCCCAGGCATCCGTCCGAACACGACCTACCAACGGATGCCCTACCACTCTTCCTATCACCGTTCGCCCTCTCCTCCCTACCCTACTGGCACGCCTGTGAATTCCCATGAGTCTCGCCGCAGGTCACTTTCTCCACGTCGCCGTTCTGTGTCGCCTCTGCGACCCGCCTCCCATACCACGAACGCCCACTCGGAAAACTCCCCGATGCAGTTTTAGGAGGGGAAACTGCATCCACCGGACAGCCAACAATTCCTCCAGAGCGACCATCGAACTTGATAGTAGTGTTTGTAGAAGGTGTACGGGTGGAGGCTCTCGTGGACACTGGCGCTGCCGTTTCGATTATTCGTGCTGATTTTTGTTCCCGCCTCCGAAAAGTGACCACGCCTTACTGCGGCCCACCCCTCCGTGCAGCGACCAACGCTATCATTTCTCCACTGGCACAGTGTACGGTTCGTGTCTGCATAGATGGCATTCGTCATCACATCGTCTTTGCGGTATTTCGTGAGTGCACCCACGAACTCATTCTGGGGTGGGATTTCTTATCTTCTGCGTCCGCTTCCATATCGTGTCATCAGCGCCTCATACATCTGAATGCCACCGACTATTCGTCGCCTGAACACGAAGGGCGAATTCGCCTTGTCACCACGTCAGATTATGTTCTTCAGCCATCCATCGAAGAGATTTTAAGCGTTAACTCCAATGACATTGTGGATGGCGACGTACTTATTCTACCTTACGGCCATACCTTATGTAGAGGCATTGTGATTGTTCCTGGCCTTATTCGCTTCTCTGACGGGTCTGCTTTCCTTACCGCCATAAATCAAACGCCCGAATCTTTACTGCTACCCTGTGGCTCAACAGTCACTTGCGCGGTCGACACTCAGCCCGTTGCGATTGTTGCCCTTCCGAGTAACGAACTCCCAGAGTCAACCTCACCGCCACTCAATGCCTCTTCCACACCTTTGTCGGCAACCATCGGCCCTGACCTAACACCTGCCCAGAGTCAGGATTTGCTCGCCCTATTGAACCGACACCATACTTTGTTCGACGTGAATTCGCCCGTCCTCAGCATGACTACCGCCGCTACTCACAGCATTCAGACTGACGGCTCTCGTATTATACACCAGCGCCCATATCGCGTGTCTCTGGCAGAACGAAAGATCATCGAGGAAAACGTCTCAGACATGCTACGACGCAACATCATACGTCCTTCCTCGAGTCCCTGGTCATCGCCAGTTGTTCTAGTCCAAAAGAAAGATGGAACAGTTCGTTTCTGCGTCGATTACCGCGCACTAAACAAAATAACGCGCAAAGATGTTTATCCTCTGCCACGGATCGACGACGCACTGGATTCGTTACATGGCGCCGAGTATTTTTCTAGCCTTGACCTCAGATCAGGTTACTGGCAAATACCAATGAATGAGTCCGACAAAGAGAAAACAGCTTTTTCAACGCCAGATGGGCTGTACGAGTTTAATGTGATGCCTTTTGGACTTTGTAATGCGCCCGCTACTTTCGAACGCATGATAGACAGCGTATTGCGCGGTCTGAAATGGAAAACATGTCTCTGCTATCTCGACGACATAGTAGTGTTTTCATCCACGTTCTCCCAACATCTGCGACGTCTTGACGAAGTCCTCGCATGCCTTGCAAAGGCCGGCCTACAGCTTAATACAAAAAAATGTACCTTCGCAAGCAAGACAATCATGGTTCTCGGCCACTTAGTCAGCAAAGAAGGGATTAGGCCGGACCCTGAGAAGCTTGCCGCCGTCCTCGACTTTCCCCGTCCACAACGTCAAAAAGACCTGCGCAGCTTTCTTGGGTTAGCTTCTTACTTCCGGCGTTTCATACGCGGCTTCGCAGAACTTGCGTCTCCGCTCCATCAACTCCTCGCCAATAACGCGCCCTTCGTTTGGTCCGAAGACTGCGAAAGTGCATTCACGGCGTTGAAGCAAGCCCTTACATCCGATCCGGTACTGTGCCACTTCGACCCCGATGCACCCACCATCCTTCACACTGACGCTAGCAGTCATGGTCTAGGTGCGGTACTCTTGCAGCGTGACAACATCTCGCGGGAACGCGTCGTTGCTTACGCTAGTCGTGTTCTTACCGCTGCAGAGACGAACTACACCATCACGGAGCAAGAGTGTCTTGCTGTTGTTTGGGCAGTGCAAAAATTTCGCCCATATCTCCACGGCCGCCACTTTACAGTCGTTACCGACCATAACGCACTGTGCTGGCTTTCGTCGCTGAAAAACTTATTCGGGTCGCCTTGGCCGCTGGGTGCTTCGCTTGCAGGAGTACGACTTTGGTGTCGCCTATAGGCCTGGGAAGAAGCACCAAGACGCTGATGCTCTGTCACGCTGCCCTCTGCCCAGCGAAGATAACTCACCGTCGCCACTCCAAAACGACACCGCCTTTCCAATCGCAGCGCTAAGTTGGCTATCATCCAGCACCCCATCCATCCTCGTTTCACACCAACGTGCCGACCCATACTGCCGCACTATTGTTGAACGCCTGAACGGCTCTTCTCCTCCTCCTAACGCCCGACTCCGTCGACAACTGAGCCAATTTAAGCTTCATGGTGGTGCATTACATCGCTATGTTTACCACGTAGATGGAAACAAGTGGGTACCCGTCGTACCACGTTCTCTGCAACGTGAAGTTCTGCAAGCTTTTCACGATGATCCAACCGCCGGTCATCTAGGCTATCACAAAACTTACGACAAAATACGAAGTCGCTGCTCCTGGCCTGGCCTCTCTTCAGCCGTTGCCAAGTACGTCGCCTCGTGTGTCCACTGCCAACGGCGAAAGCGGCCCACGACTGCTCCTGCTGGCTTAATGCAACCTATTCCTTGTCCCGTCTCGCCTTTTGAAGTCGTCGGAATAGACTTGTATGGCCCTCTTCCTCTAACATCGAATGGGAACCGTTGGATTGTCACGGCCGTAGACCACCTTACCCGCTACGCAGAAACGGCTTCTCTGAAATCTGGGACTGCCACTGAAGTCGCCGATTTCTTTCTGCGCAACATCTTTTTACGCCATGGAGCCCCTCGCGTTCTCCTCAGCGATCGCGGCAAAGTGTTTCTCTCTGCTATTGTTGACCAAGTTCTGCAGTCCTGCAACACTATTCACAAGACAACATCTAGTTACCATCCGCAGACCAACGGATTGACAGAACGCTTTCATCGGACCCTCTCGGACATGATCGCAATGTACATCCACCCCGACCACACGAACTGGGATGCAATCCTGCCCTTCGTGACATTCGCTTACAATACGGCTACACAACGCACTACCGGCTTTTCTCCATTTTACCTCGTCCATGGCCGCTCACCGAGTTTCACTCTGGACGTCTCGTTCCTTTCGGCTCCTGAACCCTCAGCAGCTCCTTTCCCTGAACAGTTTCTATCTCGCCTCGCGCACTGCCGTCACCTGGCCCGCGTCAACACCGGCCTCTCCCAGGACGCTCGAAAGTCTCGCTACGACTCATCTCGCCGTGTTGTGACTTTTTCCCCTGGAGACGAAGTTCTTTTATGGACTCCACTGCGCGCCCCCGGCTTATGCGACAAATTCATCAGTCGCTTTATTGGGCCGTACACGGTCGTCGAACAGACATCCCCTGTTAATTACCGTGTTTCTCCTATTAGCACTCCATCTGATCACCGTTGCCGTGGGACAGAGATAGTGCATGTATCTCGTTTAAAGCCTTATGCGCGACGCATGTCGTAATACTCTCAGGCGGCCAGGCGGCCGCTTCCACCGCGCGAGGGAATTAGTGTGAGCGCGACAAGTGAATGGCTCTTCATTCTTTTTACATATCATCATCACTTGTACATCTTCGTCATCTGTACATATCATCGGGCTGATCTAGCTCGAGCCCGGCTGAATAAAGCGGTTCCTCATAATACACAGGACAAGCGCGAACTAACAACTGTCGCAGTTGTTACGTGTTTGTATTTGAGCAACGCGCTGCGAGTGTCCACAATGCAGAAGCCGACGCTGTTGTTGTTGTTGCCTCTGACATGGCTCATACCCACTCAGGGGGAGTGGCCAAGGGTTGATTATATGATTTGATGACTTTTCGACGCTGTTTGAAACTTCTTTTTCTTTTAAACTGTGGCACTTGGAATGACCCCTCTGCGTCTCCTGCCAAGCGGTGGCGTCTGACGCCAAGTGTGCCCGGTGTTCTTTTTTTTTTCCTTCTACATCATAAGTGGTACAGAAGGGAGCCACTTTTTCGTGCGCATCTCAAGGGCAGTTTTCAATTTGAAAGAAACTAGAAAACACGCTCAAGCTGTTCGGAGACCTGCGTACCGCGAGCGGCAAATGGTGCATATGAATAGCTCGCCGTTATGGCGTGTGGCTGTGTTGGCTAGCGCAGCAGGCTGCGGAGCGAGGGGTCGCTAGTTCGAATCCCCGGTCAGGTGGCTTGGAATTTTTTTCTACTGTTTTATTTTTCTTTATGCCTTTTTATATATACACATACATATACATATCCGGGACATGACGGCGTCGACAGACGGCGACGGTGACGGCGAAAATCAGCCGAGAGTGTCCATATAATTGCTATCGCAATAAAAACTACGGTAACACGAGAAATAACACACCAGTATGCAAATGCAGTTCACACATACAAGATAACGCGCGCAATGTACCGCCGATGTTCGACACACCACGGGATTCCGCGGGAACGAGCCGCGCAATCGTGCCCACGAACCTTGCACGAGACTACCGTCGACGTGCAGGATTCAGGACCAAAGGGACTGAGTGGATCTTCCTCGTGAGCCAGCCTAACGTCGCCAACAGTGCGGCGCCACAGCGGAGACAGCGCCATCCCTCGCATGGTGGCGACCTAACTGCGACGCAGAATGCTGGGACGCCATGAGGTGAAATCGCTAGTGCAGTAAGTGCGAGCGCCCCTGGAATACAAAAGCTTATCCGCTGATGCTCAGGTCTGGTACCGCCACCTGACACTCAGGTACACGTCCTGCCCTACGCGAAGGGTAATTGTTCCGGTATTTAATTTCTTTATGAAAATTATTGGAGCTGGCTCACTTATGGGCTTTCAGTTTCACTTTCAGTTTATTATTCGTCCAAAATACAAAGGTTCATGATTTCTACTATGCAGACGAGAGTCCCAAAGTCGAGCAACTGGAGTGAGGTCCTCGGGTAAAAATAACATTTAAATGATTATTTATTACAGCATGTCAAAATTACACAACGCAAACGGTAGTGAACAGTGAACGTACTAGAAAAAAAACACCTTCAACGCTATACAACCAGTACATAAGAATTAGTTATACATGTAAATATGTACGCCGTAGAATATAAACCTAAATTTACAAAAAAATGCCCCCACCTCCCCGAAGGGAAATCGTGAGGAAATGCGAATGCATTTCGCGCGCGCTTCACTCCATTTATATATGGTGGTTGTGGTTCGAAGAAGGAAAAGGCGCATAATTTCTGCAGCCCGGTCGGGAGCACGGCGCAGCGCCTGTTTTTTTTTTTGCTTTTGTTCTGTTGTTTCCTTTTTTTCTTTTTTTTAATTTTTTTAATTTTTTTTTCATATATAGCTCCGCCGAGCTCCCGCGATGCGAGCGCCCTCACGCACTTGAAATGCATTCGCATTTAAAACTGGAGATGCGTAAAGCACGCAGCGATGGAGCGGTGTTTCCTACTGGAACATGCCAATCGCTGCTAATGGGCAATGAGAGACAGAAGACTCCGACTGGACACAGAGACCCGCAGTCGGCTTTTAGTTAACGCGCACGCTGCGAATTTTTATTGTTCAACAACGCACAGGAGAAATCTCCCACCGGCACCACCTTGGAGGTCAAGGTCCATTGCCATATATACGGGATGGACAGTGAACGGTTGTGCAGCGCGAGCAGTCGGTTTTTTTCAACCAAGAAACTCGCTAGCAGACGCTGCCTGCGTCGGCGTCGCGAGGCGAGAGAGGGGGGTAGCGTAGGAGAGGAGAGAGAGGGGGGGGGACGCGCATGCGCAGTGGGGGGTGTGGACGCTGTGGGCAGGGATGCCTAGAGGAGGGAGGGGGGGGAGCGTATTAGAGGTGAGAGAGGGGGGACGCGCATGGGCAGTGGGAGCGCGGGGAGGGATGCCTAGAGGAGAGAGAGGGGGGAGCGTAGGAGGGGAGAGAGGAGGGGAGGCGCATGCGCAGTGAGGGTGTGGTTGCCGCGGGGAGGGATGCCTAGAGGAGAGAGAGGGAGAGAGGAGGTTTTTTATTTATATTTTTTAAAGGGCTTGCGCATGCGCAGTATGGGTGGTCACGCCGCCCACCACCACCCCCGGATTAAGCTTCGCGATAGGATGCTTCACATCTAACACCTGCCGGCGCTTACCTCCTCAACCTATCCTCCTGCTCCGCGGACAACGCTGGACAACGCCGGACAACGCCGGACAACGCCGGATGCCTGACATAGCCCTGACTATGAAATGCATTCGCATTTAAAATTCAAGTTATGTACAGACTTTTACACGATAAATTACTGTTGACATCCTACTTATACAATATGAAATTTTTATGGTCATGTTTGAATGCATGCAATGATGATGATGATGTTTGGTGTAGCGCAAGTTATTCCATAATTAAGCCCTTTGAGGGTCGAATTTTATAGCAAAATGCACATCAAAAAATGTGTAAATTTTTATTGCTGAATTAATTCTTCAGATGATTCTATTGCAGAAAAAAATTGTCTAAAATTTTTTGCCTGACCATAAAGTGTAAAAAATAATTTTTCTTTTTGCATATACATGGTTTATTCGTGAGTAACATGAAGCAATATCCTAAAAAAACACCTATACGACTTTTTATAAATAAAAATTATGCGTTGCATTTAACATAGCTAACAAACATACAGAAATAAGCACACCAGAGTACTTTTCCTGTAAAAAAATGTTTTTGCGCTAACACTAAACGTCACCTTTGAACAAATCCGGATCGTCTCGCCGCGCACGCTTTCGAGATGTCACTCCTTCATCATCATCCGAGTCTGAACTTGTAAGTAAATCCTCGTCTGACGAAGTGACATCCAATGAATGAGATTCTGATTCGACACTTGGGGAATAGTCCACATCGGAAGAATCGCCGCTCGGCTCCCTAGCACCAGAGCAACCGGCGCGCATTTCCGCAGCGTAAGCGAACTGCTTGAGTGAGCGCACGGAAGGAAAACTGTGTGGTTGTGCGCCCGTTCCGGAAAGCAAAACGAGTGAAAAAGCTATAATAATCCTTCGTCTTATCGCCAAAGACGGAGTTAGTTTTTCCGAGTCCCCAAAACAGGAAACGCAACCACGGCGGCATCGTTTGTGCAATTTAGCGCCGCACGGAAACAGATGTAATCGCGCCACGGTGAGAAAAAAATTACACCATCTCCCGCTAAAGGGAACCATGTGTAGATGTGAAGCAGCGGGCGCTAACGCTTACACTGGCGGCGGCGTTGACGCTGGCGCTCATCGTAGCGTTAAAGCAGGAGAGAAAACTGGGGAGGCGCAAAGCACGGCAGTGATGGAGCGGTGTTTCCTACTGGAACATGCCAATCGCTGCTAATGGGCAATGAGAGACAGAAGACTCCGACTGGATAGAGAGACCCGCAGTCCGCTTTTAGTTAACGCGCACGCTGCGAATTTTTATTGTTCAACAACGCACAGGAGAAATCTCCCACCGGCACCACCTTGGAGGTCAAGATCCATTGCCATATATACGGGGTGGCCAGTGAACGGTTGTGCAGCGCGAGCAGTCGGTTTTTTCAACCAAGAAACTCGCTAGCAGACGCTGCCTGCGTCGGCGTCGCGAGGCGAGAGAGGGGGGGAGCATAGGAGAGGAGAGAGAGGATGGGACGCGCATGCGCAGTGGGAGTGTGAACGCCGTGGGCAGGGATGCGTAGAGGAGAGAGGGGGGGGAGCGTAGGAGAGGAGAGAGAGGGGGGACGCGCATGCGCAGTGGGAGTGTAGACGCCGCGGGCAGGGATGCCTAGAGGAGAGAGGGGGGAGAGTAAGAGGGGAGAGAGGAGGAGAGGCGCATGCGCAGTGAGGGTGTGGTTGCCGCGGGGAGGGATGCCTAGAGGAGAGAGAGGGGGGAGAGGAGGTTTTTTATTTTTATTTTTTAAATGGGTTTGCGCATGCGCAGTAAGGGTGGGCACGCGGCACACCACCACCACCACCACCACCACCGGATTAAGCTTCGCCATAAGATGCTTCACATCTAACTAAAGGAGAGAGTAACAAGTGGTCATCCTTTAACAGATTAGAAACCAGAGAGCCATCACCTTTGCGGGCGCGAGAAGCGATCGCCACCCGAAGGACGAAACCGAAACCAGCCACACCACGTGTACGCGTTCGGATGTGCAAGCGAAAGCCGGCGCGGAGCTTTGAAAAAAAAAAGAAACAATGGAGACATCGGCGCATGAGAAAAAAAATTCCACGTATTCCCGAATCGCATGCGAATTGAAGAATGATGACACCGAATCGAATACGAGTACGAATCGAATACTATTGGAATAGTTTTCGCACAGTAAGGCAACAATTTTCAAAGCAGGCCTATACTGGCAGGGTGACAATTTTCGTAACAGCCCAACAGTTCAACATCATTTTATGTGCAACATTACGATTACTTTAACCAACAAAAAATGCTACAATTATTTGCACTGAGCAGCCACTAGGCCTTCGAATTATCTTTGTAACTACAGGCTGAAATATCGCAGTGACTACAAGATTCAAGGTGGCATTTTGTCATCAGCTTTTCAATAAAGCTTATACTTATATATTAAGCAATTTCCATGACTTAACATCATCAGGAAGTTCATGGCGAAGATAGTTGATTGCTGACGCTGTTGCTTCAACGACAGTGGAGTTTTAAGCTAAACGCCTTCATCCGGTGATCAATATGGTGTCGATAGTGTAACTACATGGGCTGCACACATCTGTGCAATTTGATGATGAAAACAAGAAAGGTCACCCCTCGCTGTTCCCACGTCTCATTCCTCCGAGCATTTTTCGTGGTTGCTGATTATTCGAAATCTATTCAAAAAATATTCGGTATTTCGAATATGCGCTATTCGATTCGAGGACCGAATCGAATACAACGCTGTTCGATTCGTTAATCAAAATTTTCGAATATTCGCACACCCCTAGTGGCAGCACATGCCAAGCAAGAGAAATGATCGAAAAAGGCGCGTGTTTTAAATCATCCGCACCGCGGGCGCGCTAGGATGCGCAAGCGATAGCCGGCGCGCCGCTTTCGGAAGCCAAAAAGAAAACAACAATGCGGAGACATTGGCGCACGAAAAAATATTCCACCTTTTTCCGAAGTGTGACAGCACATGCCAAGCAAGAGAAATGATCGAAAAAGGCGCGCGTTTAAAACATACAGTCCAATGCCTACATGTACGGCGAAAACCCTTTGGTGCCTGCTAGGTGATTCCGTACTGGTACGGCGAAAATATCCTCGGAAGGTGAATCGCCGCGAAGGAGGATGCCATTTTGCCATAGTTGGCGTTACATTTAGGTAAAATGAAATTGGGATTATGTGGAAACTTAGGGCTATTGGAATTGAGAGTAATCTAGAATTGATCAATTCAAACACAAGCTGTTTGTTAAAATGTTTCAAGAACATTATGATTAAGTTAAAATTAAACGAGCCAGACACATTAAGACTGAAGTTACCATGAAGTAGTGGGGTAGCATTAGAATAAAAAGAACTGTTGGTAATAATGCGAATGGCCTGATTTTTTCAATGTGTTGATTGGACAAAAGATGAGTATTATATCTATTTCCCCATGAATTATTGCCATAGGTGATGTGACTATGTATGAAGGCAGAGTACAAAAAAAATAAGGCGTCAAGGGAGAAACTGGACGAGACATAATGAGTGCCGTTATACAGAAGTCAGTTTTTTTGTTTAACGTAAACAACGTGATTAGTAAACTTCAAATAAGGATCTAATTTTATGCCAAGAAAACACACACAGCCAGATTCAGAAATGAAATGATGGCCGATGAACACTTGGGATGTAAAAGGGAGCGCTCTTTGAGAAGTTTTGAAAACCGTCAACCGAGTTTTAAGTGTGTTTAAAATTCCATTTAACAACATTGGTCAGTTCGTAGTTCAGCTTAGTGATCAGAGTTGGTAATGATTTATGCGACATGGAAATAGTTGTATCGTCAGCGTAAAGAATCAATTTATAATCATTAAAGGATGTTAGGTAAATCAGTAATGTAGATACACTACAGTAAGGGCCCAAGAATAAAACCCTGTGGTACCCCTTAAATAATGAATTTAACGCTAGAATGGAAGCCCCCTATTCAGACTGATTGGTCGTGATCAAGTAGGTAACTTTTTATGAATGTTAAGGATGGACTATTGATACCGAAGGATTCTAATATGGTTAAAAATGGTATGACTAATGGTTTCAAAGGCATTGGCGAAATCAGGAAATACAGACCTGGTGAAATTACCGTTGTCGATGGAAGAATTTAGGAAATCGGTTAATGAGAGTAATGCTAAATTTGTAGTACTAACTGCACGGAAACCGATTCGACAAGGCTTTAGCAACTTAAATCTGTTGAGGTACTTATAATATCATCATCAACACGCTCGAAGAACAAGAGGAAGAAGACTTCTCCTTGCCGCGAGCGCGCACTCAGTATGCTACAGATGGCTATGTCATATAAGGTTTTGCCTGCGTTAATATTATCATCAGGGCGCTCCGAGGAACAAAAGGAAGAAGACTTCTCTTTGGCGCGAGCGCGCGCTTTAAATGGCTATGCTATATATGTGGTTTTGCCCAATATGTTCGTTAGCGAATAATGCTGCTTTACCAACGACAATGTACGCACATGTTTGTTCTTCCTTGTGAGGAGACAGAAAGCACTATTCGGTCATTCCGAGCGCTGTTTCTGAGCACGTGCGCATGTTACTGCTGCTTGCGGTTTCAGGTGCGCAAGCATAGATAATATGACGCCGTACTGTTTTGGTTTGGATGTTTGAGTATTCACATTTGTCCGAACTGAATGCAGCGTTTTCATGTAATTGTGTGACCCACTGCATCCTTAACATGAGAATAATCAGACGCTCAATGTTTCGTGTCCAGTAGTGCAGAGATGTAATGTTAGAAAATTACACTTGTAAAGGAAAGTGATAGGTATCTTACCCGTGTTGAGTCACATACTGTGCCGTCAGCGGCACGAGTGTCCCAGCAATCCCACCACCCGCCTTTTCCACGAGTATCTGTGTGGCGCATGAACCGACAACACGACTGTGTGCAGGTCTGGTAAGGTGAAACTGTTGTCGTGTGCTTCTAAAGAAGGAAAAAAAAACAGAAGTACAATGTCAAAAATTATACAATGTATGCTTTTGTAGAAATCGCTAATAATACCTGACTCAGTGCAACCCTTTAAATGCGCTGATTAAGTCGTCGCATTGTAGTGGTAATTATAATTAAAGGGGCCCTGTAACACCTTTTCAAGTAGCCGTGGAATGAATTCAATAAAAGGAGCTTATTGCCTCACGAATTGATCGCCGCAAAAAATTTTTAGAATCCGTCCAGTAGTCACGGCGGCTGCATTTCGCGGGGGTGTAAACTCAAAAACAACCATGTGCTTAGATTTTGGTGCACATAAAATAACTTCATGTGTCCGAAAATAATCAGGATGCCCCCCTTACGACGAGCCGCGTAATTATATGTTGGTTTAGGGCATCCAAATATGACAAATTCTTCTACACGCACACAATGACACATACATACACAAACGCCCACACGCACACGCACGCACGCACACACGCACACGCCCGCACACACACACACACGCACACGCACACACACGCACACACACACGCACGCACGCTGATATTATTGTCAATACAGAGAGGGAACACGGCAATGGTAGGAATGTTAATTACATTAACTACACTATGTCCACTTTGCTACCATAAACGTTTGGAGGGCAATGAGTAACGGTGGCGCCAGGCATGCTATTGGATCCATAAAATGGGTCCTTGGCTTCTTTAGGCCCATGTCACCTAAACCGCTCCCGTAGCCCACACTAAAGCGAACGATGTAAACGTTACATAGTGTAATACCCTCAGACCTCATTACCTTCTTCATTTGTATTTTGCCACGCGCAAGGCGAGAAATCTATGAAAGGTCACCACGCCAAGTTTCAAGAAAATGGAAGTGTTTAAATTCCCTATTAGGCTGCACCCGATGACTCGTCCCTAGTGTGTGCGCTGAAAACTGTGCAAGTCCATTGAATTTATGGTAAGCAACTCGCGAGGCAACTCGCGTTTGTGTTAACTTAGGCAGCCGACCAAGGAACACCAGAGAAAATGCGAAAGAAGCAGATTCAAAAGTGGCACATCAGTCTTTTACAGTATGTTGACATTCATTTTAGATACTTATCTAAGGGAGCACTTACGCACGGGGAAATGCCTAAGCACCCACATTATGGCGATGAGAAATCGATGATGCCACTACTACGTGTTCAATGACGATAAAAGAATTTCAGGAGACTGAAAATAAAATTTTCATCACTTACCCGGTACCACTGTCGATATCGTTTCTTTGCTGCCCAGTCCCAACGGGTCGGCTTCCTCGTTGGCCAGTGGGGGGATGTTCCGGTTAATTGTAGATAGCTGCAAATTGCACAAACAGTAACATGTAACATTTGCATATCCTGGCAGTGGTTTTACGCAATTTCCAAGTCTCATCTTTGAGTGTGTCCAGAATGCTATCAATCACACACAATTCATTGATGCTTTGGGACTTGTCTGAAAATGTGGCAGGCTTCAGTGTGAAAGTTGAGATATCCCCCCCTAGAACTATTGATCAAAACGCTGCTTCAACAACTATGCTCATAAGGCCGCGGCTTGGGGAGCAGGGGGGAGGGGGGTAAGCTGATTACTTATTGTAACTTATTTTCTGAATCACATAGCAATATACAATTCCTCTTGGTTCATGAATCGACGGAAGGTCTATAAATAGAATCAATGTATAGGCCTACAGATTCCTTACAATTATGGTTTAGCGGGGCACACAGGTACACATTTAACGATGGGATACAGAATGGCCAGTTTGTCATAGATAATATCGATTTGCATGTGAAGCACAATTGATCATTCCATCCGAAATGCAAACGCTGAAATTCAGGCCTCGGCATTTTTGTTTTTGCGAATTAAAAAAGTCAACTTTAAGAAATGTCAATAAGATTTTCTTAACATAGCCGCAGTTACGTAAGCCGAAAGGCATAACGTGCATTTTGGACAATCAAAAGATATCGTACTCGATGCCGTGGCCACCCTAGCTAACTCACTGACGCAAGCTCATTGGGGACTAGTGAGCTGTGGGTCTTCAGTACAGAAGTTCCTGAGCAAGATGTGACTGATGTCAACACTGACAAAGAATCAGTCACTATGACGGTGTTGTTGAATTACTTAATGAGCCGCCGCAGTGGCTCATTGGTTAGGCTGCTCGGCTGCTGACAGAAAGGACGCAGGTTTAATCGCAACCGCGGCGGTCACAATTCAGAGGAGACGTAGTGCTGGAGACCCGTGTATCTAGGTTGAAGTGCACGTTAATGAGCCCCAGATGGTCAAAGTTATCTGAAGCCCTCTACTGCAACGTGCCTCATAATGATACCTTAGTACTGGCAAAAAAAACATTCCGGAAATTATTGACCTACTGCAATTTTCGAAGAGCTAAACTAAAAGATATTAATTTCGCCTAAAGTATTATTGTATAATCCGGGCGATGTAATAGAACCCAACATGACAATGACTCTGTGAAAATAATCCCATTCGCTGTCGGTTCACCCATTGATGAATCAGTGGAGATTACATTCCTAGTTACCATTTGGTAATCTAACATACCTGTTTAATATCTGCAGTGCAGGAGTTTGGCATTCGAATGAAATATATCGTAAACTTTAAACTGCGTATTCAGCAAAAATATAGGATTAGGGGATCTCGCGTGTCGTCAGGTTGAGCTTGGACGAAGGAATTATGACGTTAATAGGTTCTATACACATACACTCGCCAATAAATATGAAATGTGAGTACCTTAGTATGGACTTCTCACCACAACATACCTGCGGTTAGTGGCACAATCTTTAACCCTTTCCTGCCCGAGAAAAATATAATCGAGAAATTGCTAACTTGCTCAAAAAATTATTGACGTTTGCTCTATTGAAATTAAGTTTTCAAAGGTTAAATTGTAAGAATTGGAGTTTTTGCCCCAGAAAACAGACCCGCACATATGTGCGGGCTGGGCTTTTATTCATGTGATTCACCGCAGCGAGGAATACACTCATAACGGCTAAGACAAAGCAAAAAATGCGTGGTCAGTGCTGCGAATGCAACATTTTAAAGTATTCTGTGTCACTTGTGAGGCACAAGTATAAGTTGCACTTCATACAACGCGTCTTTGAGCAAGAAGCTGCACTTGACAGCCTGCAGTGATGTGCAGATGTCAAGCTGTATACTGATCGCCAGTGGTACGTACAGCTGAGTCTAATCGCTTGGCTATGCCGGGCGCCTTTTACACTCCAGTAAAGTTGTCTAAGGATTGATCTTGTGACACATTTTTCTTTCCGCTTTCAATTCTTGGGCGCCTGGTGACGACCAAAGTTCCTCAGAGATCGGATGCAGCCCATGATCAGGTCCATACCTAAAGCTGTTTCATCTTTTGAACAGCCACTTGCAAAGTTGTTTCATATCTACAACTAGGGCACACTGCCGTTTTTTCAGCCGTAACTTCAAAGATCGTTGCATTAAATTAGTGTGAGAAAGTTGGCAAAGGAGTCTTCAGAACAACAAGAACGTCGGCTGTCTCACCACTTCCAAGCAGGTGATGCTTTGCAGCCGAATGTGTTCTTTCAAAAGACATCAATTTCACTGAAACTGACAGGATAGGGTGTGTGGTCACCTGGCCCAGTTATTACGGAGGCGACTGCTCCAAAACTCGCCTTCCATACTCCAGTTTTCATCACTAAGTTGGCTCGAACGACGAATATGAATCTCTGTCAATTCGTCAACGTGGTCCCTACCCAATTGTGACGCAAGACATCAGGAGGCTCAATATCTCTTCTATGTCTTCTTCATTCTCTGGTTTGAAAATCTCGGCATGCGAAAAAAAAAGAAAATTCAGCACCCACAGAACTTGTTCCCTAAGTTAGATAATTTTAGCAATTTTAACCCTCAATGTTATTTATTATCCTTAGAATTTCACTGGCGATACTCAAACTCTATATCATAGGCAATGTAAAATGTAATTCTTTGAAATATAATGCCTGTTGTCACAGCACATTCACAAAACAAATATTTTCTGCGTCAATGGTGATCACAATTCACGCACATCACTTCGCGTCGCTAACTTCAGATATAAGAAAACCTCAATAAACACCAACCAAAAAAGTGCCAATAAGACGCCAGGAAAGCTATTCGCAATAAAAAACAGAATGCGCAGGCGCAACTACGCGCGGACGAGCCAACCTGCGCCGCTCTGCCGTGCACTTCACGAGAACTAAAGCCCAGCCCGCACAAACGTGCGGGTGACTTTTTCACGCGTGAGTACACAGCGTGTGTGGTAGGAACGCGTAATTTTTTTTAGCGCAGCATGTTTTTCTAAGTCTTAATATTCCTTTCATATGCATACACTCCCGAAAAAAATTGAACAACAAGAAGGAGCGTTGATTTACACGTCTGAAGTAGCTGCTGTCGGCGCACGTGCTCAGACGGCATTTTTGGCGGAAGATTACTCGACCTCTGGTGCCGAAATTATTGAACTACTGAAACAGATATATTGCCGTAAACATTGACTTCAGCGGCACAGAGCTATGAAACCCAAACTGAAACAGGTGCCGTTTCGTGAGCGTCTTTATTGACCCACACATTTGTGCGGGTCAGGCCGTAAAGGGCTAAAGCCATAAAACGGACGTGCGAATCGTTATTAGCCTATATCACTGAGAAGTAGCGCTCGTGAATGAAAAGCAGTTTTAACTTTCGCAATTATAATGCTATTCAAACCAGAAATATGTTTCGCTGCGCAAGTATGTGGCTTGCTTACACCTGTTAGCTTTCAACCTGCTGCAACCCGTTTGTGAGACCGGAGTGTATATGCACAGGCACGCTCGGCTGAATGGGCCTTACAGCGCAGCTAGCGATGCGTTGTAAGTACCCCATGCGTTGTACGTACCCCATGCGTTGTCCGCACGTGCGGAGCTGCGGTACCGCGGGTACCGCGTGCCTCGTGTGCCCTCTCCCTAAAGAGAGGGCCTTGAGAAACTGGCAGTCTTGTCCATGTTGCTGAGTGGCGGGGGAGGGGTTGGGGGGGTACTCTAGCACTGCGGCGTTTTTTTTCTCTTTTCCTTCCTGCTGCCAAGCTCAACCAGCGTACAACTGTTGAAATGTTTACCTTAAATTCCCGCAAGAATTGCAGAGAGCAATGTATCTCTGTGAATAAAACACTTCTCTCTATCTCTCTCTGGACAAAAACTGCTCGGATGACGGGACAGAGTTTAGACCTGGACAATGCAACGACTCTGGCTCGTGCACAAAAGAGGGGAAAAAACCGGCAGATCCCAAGCATTGTGGGAATCGATGTAATGCGAAGCAGCAAGCAAGGAGCAAATCATTCTGTAAATAACATGCATGTCATGATTTACATCTTAAGACCTGTCATTTATGTTCGTGATACAGTCATGTCACTCAATACCAAATTTGGTGTATCTCAAGCTAACGAAACGGCCGCGAGCACGCCATGAGCGTGGCATGCAAGTCATGTCGCACATGAAAAGTCATGATTTCCATATTACCACTTGTCATTTATGTTAGTCATATAGTCACGTCACGCAATACCAAATTTAGTGTATATGAAGCCAGCGAAATGGCCGCGAGCGAAATGGCCTCGAAGGGAGCGAAAGCGCCAAACTCACCGGATATTCACTCGCTCCGCCGCCTAAGCGGCCGGAAAACAAAGCCGCGAGGCCGACGCGAGAAAATTGGTCCGAGAACCAATTTTTCCGCCATGCGAAAGCGGATCACCGCACGCGAAAGCGGATCACCGCTTCACGGCTTTGGCTGCGCTAGTTCAAACCACGTGACGTAAACAACCGGCCCTCAAATTCAACATGGCGGCAAAGGCGTCGGCGGTGGCACACATCGGCGCAATTGCAAACTACCCCGTGCAGCACGACAAAGCTCACGGCCTCGACAAGGACGCGTTCATCGAGTGTCGAGAGCCTGGTTTGGATTACGATCGCCGAGAACACCGGAATTAGAAGAAGGTACAGCAGCAGCGAGTTCGGCATGCCCCAAAGTGTCTCGCTTTTGCACAGCCGGCTGAAACCGCCGCTGCCGGGGTGTCCGCTCGTGTTGTTTCTGCTGGTGTATCTCCCGAAACAACGTTTGAAAAGGTACAAACTGTTTCTTTTCCGTGCTTTGCATGCGTAACTAGAATTCGGTAAGAAATTTAATGCTCAGGAAACGGGAAAAATGGAATGACTTCTCAAAGTGGCCAAGGCGGCGGCGGCGGTGGCATATACTGTCGTCCTTTATGAAAGGGAACACGCGAGCGCGTGGCCGGCGCGCTGCGGCGGCTGCCTACAGCACCATCAACCGATATCTGAAGAAAGCACGTCCGCTTTCGGCGTCATCTATTGACAAACAAAATAACGAGTCATGGCTGTTGGACAAGCGCTGCTAGATTACGCTCCCGCTCCGATATCGCAACAGGCGGTGCCGCCAAAAGCGAACGCGTTTTCTTTATCGGTTGATGGTGCTGTAGGCAGCCGCTGCAGACGGCCACGCGCTCGCGTGTTCCCTTTCATAAAGGACGACAGTGTACGAGGGGCAGAACGAATGTGAACGTTTTAACGTTTTCGACGCGGGCGGACGTGGTTTTCCGGCCGCATTGGCCTTTTCGTTTTCGCTTCACTTCTCAAGTGTGAATGTGCCCTATGAGCTGCGCTCGTAAACACTCCGGAAAATCCATGCGAAATCTCCAGCCCGCCAGAATGAAAGAACAGCGGGAAATACTCCGGGGGCGCCACGCAATAACTCCGGCCAGCAGGAGTCAAAGGTCTATTAAAAATATTTGGTCGCTTAGAGGACAAGCATTTTACTTCCACCTGGCAGTCTTTCCAAGTTTACAGTGTACACAGTGATGTATTATAAATTAATAGGTTGCTCTACAACAGAACTGGCTTTATTAAACGGTAGTCCTCTTTAGTTAGCGACGTAATTAGGTAAGGACTACCGATAATTAGATCACAGGCCCCTTTTATTGTCGTCTCTATTTGCTGTTTAAGTGGTGTGTCTAAGCGGATTTTTAACCTGTGGACGACGACACTGTGAGCAGGAGCTCTCGCATTGTAAGTGCTACAATAAAAATGTGCTCAAACAAGAATGATACTTCTTACTGACAATGTAATAATGTTGGTGGTAAAATGTGCTTACCGAGCAATTTATTGGTTGGCCAGTCGCAGTATTATTTCTGAAGTGTTCCGAAACATGGCATTGATCGCAGTCGAATAGCTTGTAGAAATCCGAGGGAAAACCAATATCATGCTCGATAGCAGGCTTTGGTATGTCGTTCCAGCAAATATCATCGTTGTCTCTGAAAAGATTAATGGTTAAAGTAAGACGTTAGACCACACTTCGAACTGTTGGCTTAAAGGGGTCATGAACCATCCCTTCGAATTGGTGAGAAAATACATCCTGCGAATGGCAGACACCGCTATAAAGCTCTCGCCAAATCTTGCAGTCGTGCGCGGCGAGGAGAATTGACAAGCGGTCCGCGAAGTTGCCATTTTCTCAGATGCCCTATTTTAATAGGAAAGCTTTACTGGCCTAGTCGAGCCAGTTGCCCCTGTATCTCTGTTTGGCCTAGAAGCGAAGAACGAATACCGCGTGACGAGCCGAGTCCCCCGCCGCCACTGCTCCGACCGCTGCTAGGCTGACAAACGTTGCCTCGCCAGCCGTGTCCACGTGATTAACCGCGTGACTCGCCGCTCACTCCGCTACGACGAGTCAGCGGGCGAGCGGTGAGTGCTTCCAGTTCAGCCATTGTGTCATGGTCGCGCGATGGAAGGAGGGAGCGAGCACGCTGGTCCATCTTAGAGTTACTGTATATGCTCCCTGTATAGCATATACAGGGAGCATATACAGGGACACTAGTCCATCTGTGCCGAAGTTGTCTGCGCGGTCCCTGCCGCGAAAACTGGGTGATCAGCCTGTGAGTGTGGTTCGGCTTGCTACCGAGTTAAAGCGGAAACCCTCGCGGAAACCAGTACCAGCGCGCAAAGTGGCAGCTTGAAACGAGGGATTAACGGGAACCTCGGTGAGCTAAATGTCGGGAGAAGGATGTATAAGGACGACATCGACGAGTTTTAGGGGCGGAATGGACGACTCGCTTTCGACTTCGGTGACGACTTCGGAAGCTGACGAAGCGGCGGTAGTGAGTGCTCGCAGTACGGCACGTTCGACTAGGCATATCTTTCGGTCGGCAAACTGTGCTTTGGCTACGAGGATGAATAAGCATAACCGATTGTACCAAGCTTACGCTGGCATAACGGGGCCTAGCCGAGCTAAGCCGCAGCCCATTTTTCATAGGTGACATGCTAGTCGCCAAGAGCCGGCATAAATTACGAGCTGCGCTTGGGTCAGATTCGCTTCTTGCCAATGGATGTGCCGCCGCTGCCCTTCTTAGTCTGCTGACATTGCACAGTGAGCTACACTCGCACTGGAATGAGAGAGTGATCCCATCTCATCACGCGTGATCAAGGCCATGGCGCGCTGACCTCATATCCTTTCCTCCATGCCGCCCTTCCTGGATTGCTTCTAGCGCACTCTTCAAGACGCGAGCTCGCGACAAACCCTTGTAACTTCGCTCGTTTTTAACTGATTGGAGAGGTTTTTGCGGCAATCGACTCGTGAGCGAGGCCTGGGATAATTTGATGACTATTTGTCAAAGTGGTTCACGACTCCCGTAAAGTCCTTCGCAAGGGAGATGTTTGCCCTATGTCGTTGGCATCATTGGAAAAGTATTTGCCATTTTGCGTAGTTTTACTCATAAGCTTACAGCTGCTTCTGAAATTCCATTTGCCGCTGTGAATAAAAATGCTGATTAATATAGGTTATTAGATACTCGAATTCAATTCGGCGTAAACGTCGGAACCGATGCAGAACCTCTCTAACAGAGATTTCCTGATGCATGTCATGGAATAGGGATATTTCGGGATACTTCACCCATCGACAACGACGACAAGGGCTCCTTTGCGCTATCGTGTTAAGATTTCCAGTTTGGGTTGACATAGACTGTGTATCACCTGGCTGTGACGCATACCCATATACCACGGGCAAATGGCGTTGCCTGTAGTTCTCATATGTTGGTATGTGCCACATGTATGCGGCTACGTGCCACACGGGACCGGTAGAAATGATTTTGTGACTTAAGCTACAAGGAAAGCCTAGTTATTCATGTGATGGCCTATGAAATGGATTTGTCATATATTGAAGGTCCTCCTGTGCCAGTTTTGGTATTTGCCAAGCTAAGCAGACGACCACGATAGCGCCAAGACGAGGAGGCTAGACAGATAGCTAGAGAGGGAAAAAGTGCATTTGGTTCCCTGAGAAACAAGCAGCGTGCAATTAAACGAAAAACGAAGGGGGTAGCAATAATATATCGGAAGAGGGAAGAATGGCCCAGGGAACAAACAGTGGTAGCTGATACTCTAGTTGACATTAGGCGAAAAAAAATTGTTCCTCAGTTAATCATGCAATGCGTAGGACAGACAACAAATGGAGAGTAAGAGTAACAGAATGGTTACAAAGGGAATGGGAAACGCCGTCAAGGAAGGCAGAGAGTTAGAGGCAGTGACGAAATTCAGAAGTTCTCCAGGAAAAAGAAATGGAACCAGGTTGCACAGGATAGAATAAACTGGGGATGAATAGGAGAGGCCTTCATACTGCAAAGAATTTAGACATAATAAAATGATGATGATAATGGTATAATATCTGGGGTTTTACGTGCCGAAACCACGATATGATTACCGAGGCACGCCGCAGTGAAGCGCTCCGAAAATTTTGACCATCGGGTATTCTTTAACGCGCACTGATATCGCTCAGCACACGGGCCTCTAGATGATGATGATGACGATGATGAGTAACTTATGGTTATCTTAGTCGGTTACCTCTTGTTATTCCGCTTGCACAGCGCCTTGCTATATGCTTAGCTAGTTCAATAAGTATTCTGTGTATCGGTGTAGATCACTATTACCTTTTTTCACAAAGACTGCGCCATGGTTTCGTTTGGCATATGAACTTGGATTGTGAACCTGATGCTTATGTGTCCCAGGTGGCAATTACGCGCCTGAGGGCCTTTTTTTATATTACTATTGCACTACTGTGACACTGTTCTTAAAGTATTTCTATTAGCAGAAGGGTAGCTGGCACTTTTAAGAGGAGCCGGTACCCCCCTTACATGTACCTAATATAAAGAAATGAGCAATTCATATATGCGCTATATCACTCTGCTGCTCACTGCCTCTCGCAGTGGTTACGGCTTGGCCTACTTACCTGAACCGATAATAAAAGTTTCGAACAGACTCTCTGCTGCATTCAGACAGGTACGGTATGCGGCCACCTCTCGAGTTCGATGTCAGGTATTCCTCTTCTTCGTTTTGAGGACATTCGCCCCATCTGCCATTATCTTTATAGGCTCCTAAGCTGTAAAAGAATTATGAACTCAGGTTTTGTTGCGTTTGGTTTATACAGCTTTGACCACACATTTTTTTTCAAGTGACATAGAGTGCATAACTTTAATCAGTCACTCTAAATATTTCTACAGCGTAACGCAGTGGTGAAAAACTTGCAGCACGATGTGGCCACGGGCGCGTTACCTTAGTCATCATGCGAACGAGTCCTTCGCGCATAAGACAGAGATTCACGCAATAATGGTTCACCAATACTTCACTACCGAAAACAACCCCTCACCCATTTCAGCCAGATACCAGCCAATGAATCAGTGGCGCGCTATGAAGGGCAACCGCACTGATCCATACGACTTGCTTCTAGTTTCATTTCCGGACAGCCTATGTTCGAAGGCAAAATCAGCATCTCAGCACAAGAACGCCATTGAGTCTAAGCTGCAGAAGCAACAGCGTATTACTTCTTTTCCTGACGAGAACGATAGCCAAGGCTCGTACCAAATGCAGTGTTCAGGACATGGTAGAATACTGCCTTTGTAGGTACGTTAGCAAGAAAAGTGGAAAAACAGAAGCATGATCGAGTATACTACGCGACCGATTGGCTTTACAGGTGCCTGTGCTTCGCTTCCCGGAAACGAAAATGAGTGTTTTGTTGGCAGCGTTCATATGCGCAGCTGCTTCATCCATTACAAAAAGCCGACAGATCCCACGCACTGTGGGAATCGATGTAATGCGAAGCAGCCAGGAAGGAGCAAATCATGCTTTACATAATTTGCGTGTCATGTTTTACATGTTAGGACCTGTTATTTATGTTCGTCATACAGTCACGTCGCGCAATACCAATTTTGGTGTATATCAAGCTAGCGAACTGGACGCAAGCGCACCATGAGCGTGGCATGTAAATGGCGTTGTAGATGACATGCATGCCAAGATTTTCATGTTACCACCTGCCACTTATGTTCGCCATACAGATATGTCACTCAATACCAAATTTGGTGTATCTCAAGCTAACGAAACGGCCGCGAGCACGCATGAGCGTGGGATGGAAGTCATGTCGCACATGACAAGTCATGATTTCCATGTTACCACTTGTCATTTATGTTCGTCATACAGTCACGTCACTCAATACCAAGCTTGGTGTATATCAAGCTAACGAAACGGCCGCGAGCGCGCCATGAGCGTGGCATGCAAGTCATGTTGTTCATGACATGCACCTCATTATTTGCATATTACCACCTGTGATTTATGTTCGTCATACAGTCACGTCACTCAATCCCAAATTTGGTGTATATCAAGCTAAAGAAACGCCCGCGAGCGCGCCATGAGCGTGGCATGTAAATCATACTTTTCATGACAAGTTAGTCATGATTTTCATGATATGACCAGCCATTTATGTTCGTCATACGGTCATGTTATGCCATATCCAAATTTGGTATAAATCCCATCAACGATACGGCCAGGAGGGCACAAAATCGTAGGCGGCTAAATAGATAGCTAGATAGATAGATACGCTTAAAGTCGCCGAAGTTCGCTAAGAAATGCTTCGCATTTAAAAAACATGGCTGATCCCTCCGTCATAGGAATCGGTATAACACGAAAGTGAAAAGCGTCTTCACAGAAGTAGTGCTTATTGTGTAGTGATTATGAGAGCTTGCACAATGTCCATTGGTGTGTGGAAGCTCAAGCACCGTTTAACGTGGATGCACCCGCGTTGACTCTTGGTGGTAAATCTGCATCCCAACGACTAACGTACCTGATCAAAGATTAAACAAAGCCTAGTGGTAGCTTTAGTTGTTAACGGCGAGAGCGTAATGAGAGAAAGCGGTGTGACAGCCAGAAGGGCGTCGCTGATGGGACGCATGACTTGGGCTCAGGTCGCCAATCAGTGGCATACTAAAGAGTTACTGAACACCACGGCCGGACTAGAAGTAAACGCAACGCGCGCCGTGTCTTCCCTGCAGCCCGGCGGCAATTTTTGTCGCATGGCGAGGGTAGGCCGGGAACGCGGTCTTACAGCCAGGCGAGGCAGGCGTGCGTCGCAGAGCTAGTTTTGGTATGGATGGATGATATGAGCGAGACCGACGCTTGGGTTAAGGTCGCCACCCCGCGGTGTGTTAAGGCGTTGGCAAAATTGCACTCCTCCTACTGGAAACTCGCCGAATGTGACGTACGCGTCGCAACGATGTATTGCAGGAGCTAATCGCGGAGGCCACGGTCATGATGAATTACTTCACTTTACCGCTCCCAAAGGGCGACAACACCCCACCAACCAAGAGTACTGCGAGAGGAAAGTGTGAGATATTAAAGGCGCGTGTGTAAAGCCCTCACGCTGTGTGACCGAGGCGCAGTTGATAGCGTGCCCGGCACTTGATGTCGCGGACCGAAAAATCGTGGGTTCGACTGCCGTTGCCGAAACTTTCTTGCTTTGCCATTTCAGCGTGTGCCTTTTTTTTGACGTCACTGAAGTCTTAGTGGACACCGGCATAAAACACTTTCGTGTTAAAAGACCTGGTAAGGGAGACACGGCATAAAACACATTAGTGTTAAAACGTAACAACGTACGAGGACTGCCTAGCATCCCTCACAAGTACCCACGAGGACTACGCAGCCTCACCCAAACCACACGAAAGTGCACTCACCCAGATGAGGTTATAAGAATGAGAAGCGGCTGCACCATCAACTGGCGTTTGTTTTACATGATGAAAGAACCCGCTTACAGCAATACCGACATGCTGCATTATCGGTTATAACAATGAATCCTAGCGGTTGGGTGTTCATTACGAAACGTAATGGAACCCGAAATTCTTGAATACAAAGAAGAAAACAAAAAATTCAAGCTTCTGAACCCCCGCCCACAACCGCAACGTCTGCCAGCGCCTGTTTGGATTCGCGGTAAGCTATACCGCAGAGCGGCGTGGCACTGCGGCAAAGATCACTTACGAAATCCGACACGGCACGGACGCGGCAGTTTCTTCTGTTAAAATACTTTTGGACATGGAGTTTGAGTAAAAAATTGAATTTTGGAATAGTATCAGTGGCCGAAACTTTAGCCGCCATCATATATTGGCTCTTTGTGGCTTGTGGCCACCCCGTGAAAGCGAGCGAATTTTCAACCATATCCGAAAAATCGGCTGCTTTGTCATCCTTATCACTCATGTCTGTTGGCATGTCTCATCTGATATTATAGATTTCTCACAACAGCCTACCATTCTCCTATCTTGCTTTTTTTCGTCGAACCCGTCTAGGAATTATCAGGTTATAAAAACGAAATTTTCGTGGCACCTGAGTATTGTTATAAGTGGGTTCGACTGTACACGTGTAAATACTTAAATCCTTGCTTTTGTCGATCTCCAACCCCGACCAACTAATGTTGATCAATCATGCTCTCTCGCGCGTGTGCGACGTTGGCCGTATCTTTTAAAATGCATATATCGTAATATATTGTTCTGCAAGTCTAGGCTTATGCTGCAGGCGAGCAACTAAATTGCACGGAGAAATAAGAACTGAGGTTGTAGAGCGCTTTTGCGCGCGCCGGTCATTTCCGGAACCTACACACAGTGGCGATCTTGTTGACGAAACAAGTGCACGTCTGTATATTCTTTTCTTCGTTCATGTGATTGATAAATCCGATTAAAATAAGCGCTACCTTGTGCCCGCCTTGTTGCCTGAACAGCGCACGAAGCATTGGGAAGTGACCGCAGAACGAAAATAAATAATCAGCAACTAACACCCTAAAGGCTGCGATACGCTACTAGTTTTGTTTTGTGCCCAACAAAACATGGCGGATCGAGCTTACGGGAATGTCGACAGATGGCGCTGTACATTTTGAATATCCTCCATTCACAACGTCAAAACAAAGTGGTTTATCTTGATGTCACAGAAACGTCTAACTTATTACTCCGCATAAAACTTAAAGAAATCACATTGTGGTGCGTACACATCTACTCGAAAAGTCTCGCTAGCCCGCACAGCGTTGACTACTATGTTTCGAACGGAGTACAGTGGACGGCATCACCGGTACAGAGTCGACTAATAGAATACATTTCGGTAACTGTTTCAGAGCGTTCTGAAGGCTCTGAAAAAAATGCCGCAACAAGGCAACGACACATTACTACTAAACTAAGCGGGCCAATACGCGATAAGAAAGGAGCAACATGACTTCCATACATGCTTGTTCTCGTTGTACACCTTTCAAGCTGTTGAGTTCACCACATTCAAACACGGTCAGAGTGCTCTGAAACAACCACCTGAATATGTCATAACACAGGTTCGCTGTGAAACGCAGGATGAAGAGGACGATGCGACCTTTGCAGAATGCGACGTAGTTTTTGCTTGTGACGAAAACAAAACTTTATGTCTAGTTGTTTTTGCTTCGCTTCGCGCCGGTGACCATTTAGAGCCTGTTTGTGCTACTGAAAACACAGTCTAATTCTCCACGCCCTTATTTCTATACCAAAAGAAGCAAATGATCGTTTGGCTGTCACGTACTGCGTTTTATCAGTAGTGAACTACGCACAACAAAAATAGCTTCGGGTGTCCGGGTTTACTCACACAAGGGCTATTTGTAGTGCTGTGAGGCGTACGCCGTTGAAAGTGGCCCCATCGTCATGAATAATTCCCACTGTAGCGTTTCCGTAACATATGGATCGACGATAAGACAGTCCTGCGCAAAAAAAAAAAAAACTCTATGAGCAACCATAATGTTAGGAAACTAACAGCCTGTATCAATAGCACCGAAAACGTGTACTCTGCAGTTAGTTGGCTCCGTGCATTGCTCGTTGCATCCATGAGCGCACATGCGGCTCGCGTGCCCGTATCTTGGGAGGCATAAAAGTTTCCTAAAAATTGCCAGAGGGAACTCTGGCTATAGTTCATGGGGGAGCTCGAAGAATGACACCACGGTCATCGTCGCAATGAAGGATGACACTTGCTCAAACTTTCTTGTCATGACTTCAAGGTGCCTCGTGCCTTGAAAACTGGTCACTTCAAAGAAAATGTAATTTAAGTACCACAAGTTGCAGCAGGCGCCGGCTATAATTTTTTTGTTTATCGACCTAGGGATGCTCTTCAATTCCAGAAGCACTACCAAAAATAAGATCAATCTTCTTACATCCAGTAAAAAGATTGGTATTTCTATCAGTGTTTCTATCACGGATGCAGCCACAAATTTCTATGTTTCACTAACACCCCCGGGTCTGGCCAGGCGGGCGTTATCCTACAATGTTTGGGTACGGATTAGTTGGTATTCCATCCTAAAGTTGTGTACAACATAGACAAGAAAGCCGAAAGAACCACAAAGATGAACGCTGACTTTTATTTTCAAGAACATGTATACGTAAACTTGTACACGACATTATTAATAAAGGCTCCCAGCCAAAACCCGAGAGCCATGACAAGCCTGCACAAAAACAAACAAAAAAAACAGCGAGGCAGAACCATCCATCATAAAATCTCTTATCCAGCATATTTTCATGGTTGGACCGCTTTATGATTGAAGAGCCAGTGTTTTCTGTAGTGCTTTAACTATATATGAAATGCTTACAGCTCCCGTTGTCGGTGAACTTACGGTGAGCTTGAGCAAAAAGCTAGAACCGTCAATCAGGCACTCTCGCGAGGTCATTCGGACATAGAGCCAAAAGTACGGAAAATAGAATCAGGGAAGCCCAACTCTCTGTCTACAACCACCTTATATACGGCAGTTACTACTCAAATAAGTTACTAAAAAGGCTGCTTCCGAGTTTAGTGTTTATACGCAATATCACTGAAGTTGTAACTGCTAGTACCCTGAAGTAACTGCTACTACCCTGTATTTGAAATTTCCGGTAGCGATGTTCCGAAGGCAGATACAGGACACCATACGCTTGACTCGTACTTTTGGGCTGCTATAGGGGGTGTCGGTGCTCGTTTTAACGCCAGGCGTTCGCGAATTTTGCGGCGGTGCCTTTGCACTGCCTTCGAGAATTGACGTCACGCCACGAGGTATATGTTTGGCCGAGACGAGACTTGCAACGATGCTTAGTTCAAAACAAGGTAAATCTGACTCAGTAAGCTTTCAGGCCTGCGTCTCGTCATGGCCAGCTACGCTAGACTGATCCAAAAATTTGTGCCACACTGTGACTGGAAACAAAGGCGTCCATACGGATTAGTGCACAGCACGATGTGGTGGGGTTTGCCCTTTCGAGCGGGCATTGTACCCATTTTAAGATTGTGTAACGTCATTTGCATCCAATCTGCTTTACCGGTAGCCTTTTCACACTGACATTTCGTCTCGATTGCGGGAAAGCCAGCCATATTTTAGTAGCAAGCGCTCTCACTCAGCGCGACCCGATATACTTGAAGACACTGATAGTCGTGAACATTAGCTGTCCATTTCTTTTCCTGAGTATTCCTTCAGGCCCTCTTCAATACTGCTTTTGCACTGTGCTTCTGCCATACCAAAAGAAGCTCAGTTTTGATAACACCATAAGGACTCATTTACGGTACATCAGTGGCACATTTGTGCTAATCGGTGCGAATTGCTAAGAGCTAAGTAACGTTTGGCCTCAACTTCAAACCCAATGGACCCCCCCCAATTTTAAGCACAGAAGTTCATTCTCGAACGTTAGCGCTGATTCGACAACTCCTTTGCAACTCGCACATGCCAACTCACGTTTATCGAAACCCCCCACGTTCTGAAGGGTGGAAAGTTGAGGTTGTTGGTCGGACATAATAAATCTAACAACAAGGCAACAAACAAGGACTATCTAACAACAAGGCAAGAAACAAGGACTATCTAACAACAAGGCAACAAACAAGGACTATCTAACAACAAGGCAACAAACAAGGACTGGTGAGAACACCTACATAGCGCTGACTTTCAATAAAATTTAATAGCGAAGTGAATTATATATATTTATTATATGATGGCTTGCGTAGAATAGTGTCTATAAAATAATAACTTTCTTGACTCATTGTGCAGTTAACGCGAGATATTATTGTAGCGTATCACATCAGAAATTTGATAGATTGAGTGGAGCTGGCCATCAGTCGTGCTACTGAGGAAAGAGATAGCGTACCTGAATGAATTAATAAATTTTGTTCTATCCTCGAGCTCAATTAATACGAGGAGTCCAATAGATGAATTCCTCATTTTGAGGACCAGCCTTATTACCAGCCAGCAAATGAAGGCACGAAAGTAATTGTAAGCCCGCATTTTCTTTTGTGATAAGAGGTTGGGTGCGCGAGCAATGGGGAAAGAAGCTTCTTCCAACCCCGCGACTCTGAACTCAAAGGCACGTTAAAGTATTTCATTCTTTTATCAGAATGTAATGTTCAGAATTTAATGTTGTCGCAGAGCCTTAGCAAGCCACCCGTTGACGCATGGAGTGTGCAAGAGCGACGGCGAAGTCGTTGCCACACAATGTATGTGCATGGCTAACACCACCTAGATTAGCTGGCATGGACAGGAACGGCGACTTGTACCGTCATGTGCGGCTCTTCTACGTCGAATACGGTGTACGTGCAAAGCAGGGCCTCTACACGCACGCGGACGGCGCTAGCTTGCTGCTTGCATACCTCATAAAAAGTGTGGGCAACACGCTTTGTATTTTCTGGAGGTGTCCCTTCTGTTGAGACGAGTGGTTCACTCGACCCACCGCCGTTCCGACAGCTACTTCGTCTTGCGGCATTCATGAACGCGCATCTTTGCAATCTTAAGAATCGAAAGTCGTAGAGATTGTTTGTCCTCCTGCTTTGCCTTCTCGGCTTTGGCAGCCTACAAGTGATCAATCAACCATGACCATCCACGATCTGCCGCACACGCGGCTTTGCTTGTCTGCTTGTCAATGTTTCCAAATGGCGGATGACCCATAGTGCATAGCGACGCTTGCCCACTTTTCGCTGTCGACGCCGGTGCATACAACCAATGTAACAGCGTCGCAAAGGGTGCTTTTCACTAAGAGGGCCAATAGAATTGCGCCCGCCCTCTTCTTTGGCCCCGCTGTGCTGTTCTATTTTCAGTATATTCAGACAACTGTTCTCATATGATGCAAATATTTGTGATTACACTAGCGAGGCACGTGATGTGAATCTTCTGCAAAGTTGTACAGAAAGTGGGAGAATGAGAAAATGATACACGAGGAGGAGGAAGAGAAGGGATGGAAGGACAGGGAGCTGAGCCAGTTTTCAGACCAACTGGCTACCACGTAAGTGATACAGGGGTTTACTTAATCCCTTATACCATTATAAAAACAATACTTTGAGATTAAATAAATGGAGAGATAGTTTTAGTTGCTTCTTACCGTACCACTCCCCGGTCATCCACGATTCTTTGATATACAGCTGCATCCTGCGCAGAGCACAATGATACGTCGTGAAGGGCTGTCTTGATGTAGCCAAAAAAAGCATCATGGTAACAGTACGCAGACAAGTGCTAGACAAGAATCTGTTACCAGTGTAACTGTATTCCCGAACACACGCAAGTTGTCATGTGATGCACAATCACGCGACCCCCAAGGATGGCTCGGGCACTTTCGGTGCACGACGCGGGGAAATCGCGCACTTGTGAAGGCTTTTCCCTCGTTTGTGTTATATTGTGTGCATTGAATAAGGGACATTCTCAGCATATAAAACAATTTAGCGATTTGTAAAGATATCCATTGCTCAAGAAGAAAAGTATTTTTGCAGTACACATTGCAGGAGGAATGTTTCCTCGATCTCGAGGCTCTCTTGCAGCTGAATGACCGCCACGGTCAGAAAAGGTTTGTTTGATTGTAAGATATTTGAGCGACTCTGCTGTGGGAAACGCATTTTGAAAACATATAGTTATACTGACAGCAACAATCACTTACGTCCATTTACGTCCATTAACTGTGGCCACGCGCTCTGTGTGATTCGTGGAAAGCTTTAAACTCGTTGCGCGATTCTGCTGGTGCGATTCTACTCCTCTGCCAAAAAATATTACATCTGTTAACGCGTTTCCTCGTCATAGATGACGCTTGCATAGGAATTTGTTTTCCGAAAAAATGTTTAACAGTGGCGTGGCTTCCGGAAATAATAATAATAATAATAATAATAATAATAATAATAATAAGAATAATAATAATAATAATAATAATAAAAACAGGCTTGGCTATGTGGTCGTTCACTTGCTTATCGCGCAGAAAGTCCGGCTTCGAATGCACTTGGAGCCCTTATTTCCTTTTTTCTTTATTTTTAAATGTGCGCGACGGACACCGCCGCCGACGGCAATAACTACGCTACCTCAATCGGCTAATATTGTGAGCTCATGACAGCTTACGCTGTAATAATACTTCATAAGTCGCTTTTGCGTCATGTGCATAAAATAAGATTGCACGCTTACACCTAGTTTAGTTGAGACGTTTTGCCGCTTTATAAACAAGAGAGAATATATAGACTCTTCCGTTTTCAGGCAATTGTTCTTGTGTAGAGCTGACATGGCAAACACATGCTTGCGCTTTGTCTTTGGATATGACGAATGAAGCCAAAAACACTTTTTTTGCCGATTGTAGGAGTGATCATTTGACTTCCCTTAATTCGACCGAGGTTAGTTCGACATTTATGCTAATTTCATCTCGACCGACCGTACTGGCCGGCAACGATCATGCAAAACCAAACTGTAGTTATATTGTTCTCGAAATTGACCTTTGCCGGATAACTTGAACGCGGGTGGTCATCTTAGTGCCATCCACTTACAACGGCGACCACAGTGGCAACGACTGTTGACGGTTTCAATACTAGTACTTGCCGTGCCACTGCGTAAGTAGAAGTGATAAGTGCCGGAAACCCCTAGCCGTTCGGCGCCCGCGTCCTCGGATCATTTTCGTACTCTCCACATTTTCTGTACACCAGCCGTCCCCCAAGGAGAGCACAAACAAACGCAAGAACTTTGGCACATAACCCGCTTGGGGGCCCCTGCTTCACAGCCCTTTAGGGAGTTTTAGTGCCGGGATCCCCAAGTGCTTTGCGCACTCAATCGCTCGCGTTTGTTGGTACTTTACATGGGGGCATTTGGCGAACGGAATAAATATGGAAATAGTAAAGAATAACGCAAGAACGCGGAGATACAACCTCTAGGGGTCCTCGAGAATACAACTTGAATACCGGCAACGACAGCATCGAGGAAACTGCACGCTCGGTACATCAATAAGATCTATGTGAGCCTATACCACTTTCCAGAAGGGAATTTCGATTGAAGTTGCCGCGAAGAGTCTGCGCAGCAAGCGATCGCTCGCCACATTACAATTTTACAATAGAACACACGAGTTTGTCCAACTGCCTCGTACATTCTCCCGGCCCAAATTTGTGACTTCATTTGACACCTGAATTTTTCTGTCGTCAACAACTTTACTGTGTCGCATGTATATGCGACACAGTTAACGGGCGTGGTATATTTACGAATAAGCATTTGTACGCCCAACCACCTTACTGATGGAATTGCCAGTAGTGCGGCATTAAAGTATTGCGGCTGCGAGGAGACAATTAAACAACTTCTGTATCCATTTCCAATCGTACAAAAATAAACAATGCCATCTATATGCTATAGATCCGCTGCCTCCACGGAAGGACCACTTTCGGAAGGTAAGATCCTGGGACCTTGGCCTACGAATTATTACGTATACAAGGCCCCACAGGTCTTCTATTACGATGGCAAACATAAGGACACTTTCGGTGGGCTTCTACCGTTACCGTCGTGTTCTGTATGAAGTCCAAATTCATTAACTTCGCCCCACGAATCGTTGTCCTATGCGCTGCTAAAAGCGCGCGAACAGTGGGGCACGAACGTGGCTGAAGCAGATATAAAACGAGGCGGCTACCTCCGTCGCACGAAGGGCGCATGCGATGACATCATACCCGCGTGCGAGGCCTACCATCGATGGCTCCTCAAGCAGAGAAGAAACGTCTCCGCAGTCTTTCGTCGGGGGAAGGAGCGTGAAGGGAGCCGGTGGGGGAAGAGGGTTCGGGGACGGGGCTGCGTCACTTGAGCAGCAACTGCGAACTTTCGGTCATAATGACGTGTTCGCGAGGGGATTCCGCGGGCGTTGTCTCCACAGACATCAGTAGACGGCTGGTATACCTGTGTACCAGCTCTGTCTTCACCACTTTATTTCGCGTTGAGACAAGAGGCAGCACGAAAACCGCGTCCCTCACTCTAGCGGCCGTACTCGCTAAATGTGCGTTTAGTAGAATTTCGCGAGGTCGAGTCCAATAGAGTTTTCTGCCAGCCTTACGTGGTTACTATTCGACTTGTTCGTATCGCCTTCATTGCTTCGCCCTTGCGGTGGAACTGTAATTTTTTTGTGCATTCAGAACTCGAGTGGGTTTCTCTAACGGTTGTAGACTCCTCCAACGAATGCAGTGCGACTTAGATGAAGACAGGAGACACAGATAGACACAGACGGTGCTCTTCCGTGTCTCTCCCTGTCTCCTGCCTTCGTCAAAATCATGCTGCATTCGTCGGCAGTATGTACCAACTCGCCCAAGTCGAGGTATTAGTGTATACTACTGGCGCGTGTCTGCGTTCTCTGCGTTCCCACTGACTTTCCACTCGTTATATCATTAAATTTTGCTTTCTCTCCATTTTATCTATTTATTCCCACTTTTTCGCTCCCCAAAAGCGGGATACAATCTCTCGCTTGATCGTCTTTCGATTATTTCTCTTTATCTTCCTGATAGTAACCATTTTCGGCCGCACTTTGCGTACCGAAATGGTTCTGATCACGTGTGATCTAATTATTAAAAACGCCTTCATCTGACGAAAACAGAAGGACTCACAGAAAAACGGCAGTTTTGACAACGCACACCGCTGTCTGCTGTCAAATGTGCCTTTTTTGTGCATTTATGTATTTTCCTGCTCTACCACAATGGTGAAGATACCCTTGCTACCAACAAGGAAATTTAGCCGCGCCTATTTCCGACCTGTACCCAAGTAGACATTAACGTGAAAACGGCAGCCGACTGTGAATCACCAGTGTTTATGCATTCATAACACAGGCTTTCTCATCATGCATCTCTGAAGGAGAGTAGCCTTAATACTTCTTGTTTCCAACAAAACACGATTTCAGCAACCTATACATGTCAGCGCAGGGCCAACGTCATCGCGATAGCTATCACAATTGTTTACTTTAATTAATTAACTGATTTTATGTACCAAAATAACGATATTATGAGGGACGCTATTAGCGGAGGACTCCGCATAGTTTCGACCAGCTGAAATTTTTTTACAATGTACCTAAATCTAAATACACCGGTGTTTTTCATTTTGCCCCCTTCAAAAGCCAGGCGCCGTGGCGGGGAATCGATCCCGCGTTCACAAGGTCATTGTCTTCCAAAGATGGCGACCATGGATGGCGAATAAACGAGTGTGCACACAGCGTGACAATGGCGGCGAGCTGCTTTCAAACTTAGTTCCTAGTGCACTTTTAAATATTGAAGGGGCCCTGCAACAATTTTCCAAGTAGCCATGGAATAATTCTCGAAAGAAGCTTATTGCCCTCACGAATACACCGCCGCAAAAATTTTTAGAATGCGTCCAGTACGAGCTGAGTTACAAAGATTTGTCGCACGCTGCAATTCCATTCTCTCTTCTCTCGTCCCGACGAAAAGCGCTGGAAGCTAAGCAGGGAGGGACGGCACAGAGAAAGAAAATACGTCACGCGCGCCTCGTGACCTTGAGCAGTTTTTGTCGTTTTTTTTTTCTTCGAATACATGACTTTTCAGTGCGATCGCGCCCGCACGCGTGGACAAGTCGCGGTCCTCCCGCGGCAGCCCCAGTAACACCGAGCGCGCCATGCTCAAATCAGCCAATGGCTGATACAATGACTGTGCGGAGTGATTTTTTGAGCTTGTAGCATTATTTGTCGAGAGAAGAGAAAACAATTTTTAGGTGACTGAGAATTTATTGGGAATTCCAGGTCGCGTGCTGCCTTATGAATATTTGGCTCGCGTGTTCTCGGGAGCCTCGACTACCGATCGGCAGCGTTTTCTGACCATGGTCAAAAAGTGTTTCAGGGCCCCCTTAACTGGCGGTCACAAGTTGCATCACGCGTTGTCGGTGTGTGTCGCGCGTCGCAAGGAGGGAGTAGCGAAGTGATTATTCAAGGGGTGATTCGGCACACCGTACTATAAATGGCCTATTTCAAGCATGCGACCGACCACGCGGAGGACGGTCCTCACAGCGGTCAACTGCCGCCTAAAAGAGATAATGGACAATAACGTTTTATAGCTGCAATTGTGAAAGCAAATATCGTTGTTCCATATTTTTCTTATTGCCACAATGCAACTCACGCAATATCCTTCTTTCGTAATAATTGGGCAGCTCGTTCAAGTTTCTACGTATTTTGGGCGTTCCAAGGTATTTTTACGCTTATTTTCTACTCTGAATCCGTAAAACGTGGATGCATATGTTCGATTCCGGAAAGTTTGAGAATTTGTGCAAGTGCGTTTAATTTAATCATTGGTGTGGTATTTCTTTTTGCGATCTGATTTATTGGAGTGTGAACGTTGAAGAACGTCATGGGAAAGCGTCAAAGGAACGGCGATCCTCAAGCAGCAAAACTACGGCCAAGCGCCAACACTGCAGTCGCGTGGCTTCCACGAACACTGCGCCTTGCTTGCTTCGCTGCTTCGTCATCGTCTTCTCTTTCTCGCTACACTCTTTTTGCTGATTTCAATCGATCGAAGAATACTACCAAGTTTATCCATGCTGTCTAGATAGGATTAAAAAAACACCAACTTATTTCCCTTAGACAGCGCACACCTCATTGTTTTTACCTACCCTGTCGCGAGGAAATACCACGTCCACACTGGGGTCCAAGGAATTATTCCAAGTCATTATCGTGCCCCAGTTTGTCGATAGTATCCGATGCATTTAACTTACTGTCGCTTGTAGTTGTATTTTTAACTATGTCTTCCTCCTAAGAGTGCGAAAAAGTGAATCGGTTAATTGGTCTTTAGTAAGGGTAGTTGTTGAACGTAATGCTCACCTCAAGTTGCGACGATCCCACAAGTGTGAGTAGTATTTTAGGGTCGTAATGTAGCTTGAAGAACTCCTGGGCCTGGGACATAAGTGCACAGTGTTAGGGTTTATTTTGTTTGCTAAGCATTTATGCGCAACAACATTATTATACAAGGAGCATTGCTAGTCAGATCGATGACTGTGTCAGTAAAATAAGAGTATAATATTGCCGAAGGAACTGCACAATAGCAGATTACGTTAAAGTCCTGACATGCTATTTTTCGTCATTTTATTTTTTTTTAGCTTGAAATGGTGAGTACTGACCTAGACGTAGCATAAAATATTGTGGCAGCATTCAGAACTCTATGAATAATTCAGTACGAGCGCAACACATGAATAATTTTCGTCTTCACCCTCTGTACGTATAAATTTCCCGTTTACATCTTACTCACTGGTATAAAACAGTGTCTACACGTCTTTTTTCTTCGTCGGAGCAGCTCGAACTCGGCTACAACAGGGCGGTTCCTTATAAGTGGTGGAAGTGCGGGCCAATAATGTAGTTGTAGATTTTTATGAACCAAATATAATCTTGTTATCCAGAAGAATAATCTGACGTGCTATCATGACAGTGAAGGTGACCAGAGACATGGCAATGTTTCACACGGGGTGCTGCTCGCTCGATCGTCCACTATGCTGCAACTTACTGGGACACTCCTTTTGACACAATAAGAAAAACTCATGTGAAATGTAAAGCGCGACGACGACAACGGACAGAGCGAGATTACGCACCTCTGTCCGTTGTCGTCGTCGCGCCTTACACTTCAAATGTGCTAAACCAAAACGTCCAGTCTGCCATTCTTACAAGAGAGGCACCGTGCGGGCCAGAGTCATTGCCAAAAGGTCGCGCTGACCGGCTCTTAAACGAGCACCTTCTATGTGACGATTGCAACGAAGCAGGGTCCGCTGAAACTATTTGAGTTAAACCTCCATATATCGAAGTTCTCGATAAAAGGAAGTATATTTCACTTTTCACAACTTCATGTCCATAAAAAACCACGTATTCTGAACCTTGATATAACAAAGCGTGTTCATCCCTGATTTCAATATTATGGTGTTCTGCTCTTGTTGCAGAGGGAGACCTAAGGAATGCAGTAAAACTTCTACCCGGGTCAGTGGTCATATAGTTCAGTTGCAGGCACGATTTGCGAACGCATTTTATTTCTATAGCAAATGTATGGACACTCTCGGCTGCCTTTTGCCGTCGGCGTCATGACAAGTATAATATATATATATATATATATATATATATATATATATATATATATATATATATATATATATATATATATATAAAAGCCAAGGAGAAAAATAATTCACAAAAATTTGTTCCGACGTGGGGCATCGAACGGGCGAACTCTCGCTCCGCAGCGCACGGCGCTGGCCGCTTGGCAACAGCAATGCAAGCCCTCCAGCGTACTAACGGCGAGCTATTTCTATACACCATTTACCGCTGGCGGTGCGCCGATCTCGGGGGAATATCAGCGTGTTCTCTGCCTTACCAGCGAACCAGCGAGATGGCGCAAAGTGCGCGCTCGGCGCCCCACTCGTTGCGATACGTTGGCTCGTCACCTTGCACTTTGCCCTACGGGGCGTAGTCGCCCGTGCCCATGCGCGTGCGTGCTTATATTGCGATGGGGGCAGTTTATACGTCGTGTGCATTCGCCGGAAAGATTTCGTTTAGTTTACAGAGCGCACAAAAGTCACTTCGCTCGCTGCAGAGGCCCCGTTTTCGAAAGAAGCTCGCTGTTCAAACACTGAAGAAACAACTGTGGCATTTGTTCGCGCTCATCCTGTGTATAGCTGTGCGTATTTTTCGGGCCGTCCTTTGTGTTTAAGCAGCGCGTTAAGAGTCAATCTGGGAACGCTGTTAGTTCGCAATCGTCCGGTGTGTGTTGTTTTCGTGCGTCCTACGTGCTTGAAGAGCGCGCTCCAAGTTTCGATCTGCTTGCCGTTGTTCGCGTGACATCCCACTTTGTTGCTATCGCATTCATTGCTTCGCCCTTATGGCGAAACTGTGACATTTTTTTTTAAATCACTTGCTGCGCGACAGTGAGCGGCCGCCGAATCGGAGCAGCACGCTTTCCGGCCGTGTCTTCGTAGGGTGGTGGGGTGGGGGGGAATGCAACTCAAGTATTTCGCGCTTCACTTGCCTTTGCAGCGGCGCAGATGGAGAGGGTTTCGCATGGGCATATGAAGAACACGAACGGCAGCTCACGCCATGAAAATCTTGCGATGCTGAATGGTTTGCTGAATGTCAAAAAACACCCACTGCCGCTGCGGCCGCACGTATACCTACCGTACAAACGGAGCTTCGCACAAGCCAGTGGGTTACCAGACCAAGAGGGCGCTGTCCGCTAGGCAATATGGCGGCGCCCACGAAAGAAAAAGGTCTATAAGTCCAACTGGTTCCAACGTCAAGACGCGATCACAGCTGGACAACCGCACTCGCAGTATTTTGAAGAACGCGCCGCGCCGCCTGTCCGGAACAACGAAACAGCCCGCGAAACAGCTTCCTACCCATGCGAGTTTGGCGTGGCCGTGCGCGCCCGGCGCGAAATGCAGCAGCAACAATTCGAAGCCGGGCGACGTCCGAGCGCGCCAGGAGCCGTCTGCCGCGCAGGCGGTCAGGTGTTGCCGGACTATATAGGGCGGTGTTTTGAGGACGTGACGTCCACTTAATGCGCACGCGCACGCCCTATGTCGGAGTAGATTAGACATGGATTCAAACAAGGCATCAAATTTTTTGATATAACGACTGGTATGCGCTATTGCTTGATATAACCTACGTCATGTCGCGACGAATCCGGTCTCTAAAGATAATGTCGGCTCTGACCTACCAGTTCGAGATGAAATTGCGCCGATATGACCCGAACTGAAGACGGTGGAAACAAAAGTATGCGCGTTATTTAGCCCTAAATTTTCCTGTTTCTATCCGTGAGTACATCAGTAGCTTAATGGCTGCAACACTAAACGCGGCGAGGTCTTCTTAGCGACGTTAGCCATCCATCAGGGAAACGAATGAAGTCGACGCGACTGGTACCTGCAAGCAAATTCGATCCGCGAGAAAAAGGATGTGTTATGTGAATATTCAGTGATAAAGCCGACTTAGAAGACTGTTGAAGCAGTGCACAGCGCCGACGGAAATTTGTCACGCATCAAGCCTCGCTTCGTATGTACTTGCGCGCTACGTCACAAAGCAGAAAACCAGGGCCTGGAAAATCTAACCTTCCAACCACCTCCGAAGGAGGGCGTCAAAAATAGACCATGTCACTGCTAAGAAAAAGAAAATTGGGGGGACCCTTAAGCCTTCGCCTTTAAGAGTTGAACGTGATAGCGATATCCTGTCCCTAGTGCGTACTTCAATCACTTAGTGAATACTATGTAATGGGCATCATGCTTAAACCACGAGCAATTAAGCGCGTGAAACGTTTTCGAACTTGCTATCAGCCCACTACGGGGTCTTAAGGGAATACGCGTAATAACACGTGTGCCTTTTGTAATGGGTGGCTGGCTTTAAACAACAATGTCGTTGTGATAGTCACATGTTCTGACGCCCGATGGCAATGTACGCTTGTACCACGCAATATTACTGCGACATTACACGTTGTATTGTGACGCTTGTATACAGGACGGGTGTGCTAGTAAATCATGAAAGTTATATTCACTGCATTTTCAAGCAGAGGAAGTTATTTTGCTGGATTTGCACACAGACGCGTGGCTGTGTGGTAGAACACCTGCTTGCCACGCAGACGCCCTGGGTTCGATCCTCAGTCGGACGCGGAAATTTTTATTGTTTATTTTATTTGCATCTTTCTCGATTTTTCGGTCACGGACAAGATGATGATTTTTCGCTCACAACCGCCGACGCCGGAATTTCTGCGAAACAAGCTCTTTAACGCTATCGCGTTAAAACATAGCTGATCCCTCTGTCATAGGAATCGGTACAACACGAAAGTGAAACCTGTATTCACAAAGGTGGTTGAGCGTTTATTGTGCATTGTTTCACCACAAGGGCGAAGCAAGGAATGCTACAGCAACAAACTGCAATGGCACGCGAAGAACGGCAAACAGCTCGTAACTTGCAGCGCACACCTCAAGCAGAAAGGACGCACGAAATGGGCATACACAGGACCAGCGCGGACTAACAACCATCACAGCTGGACATTTAAAGTGCGCTGGTCTAACACAACGAAGGACGCACGAAACGAACGCATAAATATACACAGGATGAGCGCGAACTAACTGCCGCAGTTGTTACTTGTTTGTGTGTGAGCAGCACGCTTCTATCACATACGTGGCCGCTGCAGCAAGCGAAGTGACCTTCATGCTCTCTATACCTTCAGTAGTAGTGGTTTATTAAGGAAATGACGCTTATTTGCAAAGTTGGGGGGGTAGCACAAGACGTAAAAACCGTCCCCAGCAAGAGATCAGCGCGTGCACAGGCGACCACGCCCCAGAAGAGGCGCGCGCCTCGCAACGCGCGGTTGCACGACCTTTCAAGCCCGCACTTCGCGCCAGTCGCGCCACCTCGCTAGTGATGACGAAAACGCGCTGAAATCGCTGTGCTCTGGAGACTGCCAACAGTATATGGTGTATATAAATAGCCTGCCGTTAGTAAACCGAGGAACGTGCGCTCAGTGGCCGAGTGGTTTCGCACACGCGGCGCGGAGCGAGAGGTCGTAGGTTCGACGCCCCGCGACGGAACTTTTTCTTCTCGTTTTTTCTTTGCAATCGGTTAATTTATATTTTATAACGTCATATCTGTGACGGAAATACGTCAGTTGGGCCGTGGTGTCCCCGGCATAAAACACTTTCGTGATAAAAAAAAAGTCGCTGCCGGCCGCAAGGGCGAAACAATGAACGCAACAGCAATGGATTAGAATGGAACTAACTCCACCATACACGGGTACTGCAGAGAGCAAAGTGACCGTGCTGTTGTCCGTGACCTTAACGCAAACTGTGATGCGAGCGCAACACCTAAAAGGCTATGAGCCGTTGGATGAACCCCCTCTAAACATAAGAAACCGACAACAGATGTCCAAACCCTACAAGAGAAAGGTTGCCTCCTAGCCGCGCGCTGCCTCCCTCCCCCCTCCCCGCACCTCCGGCTCCTATCTCTAAGCGCCGGGACGAAGGACGGGATGGGCGATGCCTTTAAACCGCGCCCTTAGGCGCTTTGCGCCATTTTGTGGGTAAATAAGCAAGCTTCTGCGGCTCCCAAGGCAGCCTAGAGAATCGCATACCGCAAACGGTTAAGGGTGTCTATAAACTACTCAGCGCTCGCGCGGAGGGTTCTCATATATTTCAAGAAAACACGATGCCTCCCACGGTGACCCCGCTGCAAAGGGTTGTCCTCGTGAACGCGGAATTCCCGATAGAGCCGCCGTAATAAGTGCAATGTTCGTAAATACTCTCATTTTCACAAAAGGACTAATATTTCTTACTTGGTTGAAAGGCTATATTCAAACTCCTCGTTGTGTGTAGTACTTACGGGTACTAAATATGCTTAGTGACATAGGAACGAACGTTCAACAGACGTTAGCACGTTCGACGTCTTCGACCTGCCGCGTGATATGAGTGAATGAAGGAACTTTATTAGAGGCCTAGCAAGGATGCGAAGTCGTCGCGCACCGGGCTAGTCCCTCGTCATGACAGGCAGCCCAACGGCCCGGTCGCCGGCACGCGGGGCAGCCAGGATTTGTTTGTCTCTGAAGCGAGGCTACGCAGAAGCAAATCGCGCTGCTTCTTGCTGAACCTGCCCATTCTGCGGGCAGACATCCCTCTCTATCGCACCTGCTCTTGCTGGTCGAGATGCCATGTGACTTTCCCCTTGGAGTCTCTGAGCAGGGTCGAACACAAAAAATGCGCCGCTGATTCTTCGGCGGCCGCAGCTAGCACGCTGATGAGTGGTAAGTTATTATCCGATGGTTGGCCTGGTCCGATGCTTCCCATTTCATTGCAAGGATTTATTTAATTGGCTCATGTAGTCACATTGTTATTATAGTAGATAGTCGCTTCCCTCCTGTATGGAGCCACAGGAGTTCTGATACTGGCGAGGAACATCGACTTTTGCTGGTTCCCCAACGAAAGCAGGCAGCTCCATTTTTCTAATGAGTGCATAGTTGTTATTTTTGGCCGGTGATTGCATTCTGATGCGTTGTCACTTACGTCAGAGTTGTATATTTATGCATATTTGCATAGAGCCTACCGGTGTTCGAATGCCTTACGCTTTCTGCCACTCTGTCGACATCCACTGCGATGGGATTTTTTTGCGTGATCCCCCACTTGCTTGGCGTCCTCAGCTTTACCCCAGAATGTTGTACTAAATAAAAATATACCTGGGAGTGTTTAGGCGAGCTAGTCGAACGCAAATGCTGAAATTCCTGATTTTCCGTGTATCGTTGGCAACAAATGCTGACGCTTCTGATTTTGTGTGTGCTTCACCATGTTTGGACGATAGACGAAAGGAACAGGGAGAGAAAAATAGAGAGAGGAGCAGTTTTTGGACTTGAAGCTTAAGTTCCAAAATCTGATATGTATGTTGGGTCATCATACTCTCATCCAAAAACCGCTATTTGGATTATGCTTCCAATGATTTCAAGATTATTAAGCGAGGCATAGTCATTTCTTGTGTGCCGCTCATGGTTCAAGAAAATTGTACTTTTCTCGTGTTCTTGAACTGATTCTTTTGTATTACCGTTATTGAAACATTTCTCAAATAATTCCCTGTAAAAAAAATAAAAAAATAAACGTTTGGCGACAGTTGCTTACGGCTCTTGTAAGTGCAGCGAAGTAGGCATTGTAGCTTTCGTTCACTTTGAAGAGGGCTCGACTCGAAAATGCATTGTCATAAACAAAGTACAGTCCTAACCTGATGACTTCATCTGAAACAACAAAATATTGCAACTTTTCAACGTTCACACTTAGTAAGCATCCGAAGAAATATTTCTGCCCCGGGCAAAGAGTATTTTATTCATGAAGAGCGGAAATCATCCGAATTTTGGTTAGTGCTTTTGCATGGAAACGTGAAGATGATGAGATGAAGGCTGAAGTAAAACTTTCATGATGTCCAGCGGAATAAATAATAATAATGAAAGACGGTTTATGAGAGGCACCACAGAGGACATGCAGAACCCGGTGCTGCCATCATTGGTCCGTTATTATGCTTATGTAGGGCGAAACATAGCTACTAACGATCTAGAATTACCCCTGCGTTGTGCCAGCCGATTTCACCTTTAGCGTGGCAAACCTCACAGTTTGATTGCACTACCTCCAACTACCGTTCTCCACCGAGCTTCTCTTACCTTGCTAACATTTCTGTCACACTAATTCTCAAACACTTATTTGCAATATCGATTCTATAATCTGCCTAGCTCATTTTCTCCCTTTAATGTTAACTTCAATGCCAGCTACGTTCTCTCTCGACTAAGCCATAGCACTGTCATTGTAAATCTTAATGTAACACATAAAGAACCGCCTTACATCGCTGGCTGTGGCCGCTCTCAACTTTTTCTAAAATTTCTTTACCTCTGGTTTTCCTGTTGCGAAGCTTCCACTTTCCCCCTGTATGCCAGTACCAGTAAATCACAATGCTTGTACACACTTCGTTGCAAAGGCAGCGGTTAAGCTCGCAGTCGTGATTTGGTAATGGCTGCGTGATCCAACCCATTTTTCACCCTTTTCTGAGCTTTGTTTTAATGATGAGGCACATGTTTAAATATTTCTTACCCAACGCCACCGCGATGGTCTAGTGGTTATGGTGCTTGACGGTTGAGTCGAAGGTCGCGGGATTGAATCCAAGCCGCGACAGACACATTTTGATTGAGGCGATATTCTGTATGCTTGTTTGCTTAGATTTAGGTCCACGTTAAAGAACACCTGATGAACGAAAATTCCGAAGCTTTCCGCCACGGTGACTCTCGTAACTATAACGTGGTTCTTGGACGCAGAACCCCAACAATTATTATATTGTTTTTCTATTTATTCGAATTATTATATATAATTGAATATTTGCTGTAGATAAAGCATATTCTTGTACATAATTTAGAGGTTGACTGCCAATGATGAATTCTATTTCTCTTGCCAGGAAATTGTACAAAACGTTTTGCTTTTGAATATTAGTATTAAAGCATGCAAATATGCTCAACAGTCCGATGAGATTCATGCCAGGCTTTCATCGACAAGACATCCTCAGCGGCAAACATCCTGTTCATTATTATTCAACGTGATCTTCACTCCTACTCCTTCCTATTTTTTCTCTCTTCTTTCCAGCGTGTTATGAACAGCATCGGTGGTATTGCGCCTGTTTTCATGACTCCTTTCACAATCGACATTTTTCGCTTTTGTGGAGATTCAACGTAGCTCTAAATGTTTTGCTTAGAAATTAGCTGAAGTATTAACGTACCCTTTACGAGCTCCTTGTGTACGCAATGCGTCCGTAACTGCGGGTACGCCTTGAAATCGAAATACGTTCGTTTTTCCTTTTTGTAGGAATAGTTGAACATGTGAGAAGACCAGTAACACATAGAAATAAAGCGTCACAGATTAAGAAAATTGTCCCTTTTTTGGGGTTCGAATCGAGGCCCAGGGTCTACTCGGAGAGACCGCTCTACCATTTGAGTCAACCTGGAGGAACCTAGCGCAGTCCGACGGTGAGTTCATCGACAACTCGAAGGAAGAACGAATGAATGCCGCGAGCTCACATATGTTCTTCTCGAACTGGTTGTAGGGGAAGACGTCTTTCCTCTCCCTTGATGACAACCGTCGATCAGTGGCATAACTACATTTGTTACGCTAAATGCACATGGGACACTTAACTATCTGCCCGTTGCAGCCGTTGCCGACGGCGCTTATGAAGCGGCTGCCTCAAAGCAATCTAGTTACTATACTTTCGTAACCCTTTAACGTGCGTCGCCCTTACACGAAAATGCACTTGGTTTTCATTACGCCGTGGGAATCGAACAGCAAGCGTGCAAAGAAAGAACACGAAATATGCTGGCTTTGCCATCGTCACCAAGTATTTTTTTTTGCTACTGCCAGAATGAGTATGCTTGTGAAATTACTTTCAATTCACTCCTTCCTTCAACATAACTTTTGTGGACGTCGCCGAAAGACGTGCATGACGGGATCTTGTGTTGTTCTAGAGGAACAAAGGCAAATCAGTGGCAACCAGTGAACATGGAAGGTCCTTGGAATCCAGCGCAGAATGTCGCATTTAGACGAAAAATTTAAATATTTAGGTATTGTATCAAATCTGATCGTTTATTATGCGGTTGATTCATTTACGAAATGTTCGCGGAACAACGCTATCCCATTTACAATCGCTGAACTAAGCACTATGATACGATATCACTGCGTTTTCATTTATAGCTAAGGACCCACAGCAAGCGCACAAAATTTAAATAATACAGCTAGGCGTCCTTCGAATACGCGAAGAATTTGTGAGTAGGCTGTGAAACTTTTGCAAGCATTTTAACAATATGAAATAGGAACAGCGCGATATTCTACACAGGGACACACAAAAGAAGCAACACAGACAAGCGCTGATTTTCAACTGAACTTTTATTGAACATTAAAGGAAAATATATACGGAAAAATTTTAAAAACATGAAAGCATGACAAGATTTTATGGGATGATCGCACGTGCTCTTCCAAAAAAGATAATTCTTTCGTCGACAAACAGACAGGTGCCGTACTGATTCATGATGAACCTTCTTGCGCAATATTGGCGGCTTCAATGATTTCGCGAATGCGCTGATCGTGATGTCTGCCAATGATTGTGGTTTCTTCGAACAGGGGGAGTGCATCCGCAGGAACGGCAATGCATAGCTAAAATACCTTCTTGAGCATTGCGCACATTATTGTTGTGCTCTAGAAGGCGGTCATTTAAACACCTTTCCGTCTGGCCTACATAGCATCTCGTGCTGTGTAGGCCGGACCGGGACCATGAAACCTTGTCATGCTTTAATGTTTTTAAATTCTTTCCGTATATATTTTCCTTTTGTATTCAATAAAAATTCAGTTGAAAGTCGGTGCTTGTCGGTGTTGCTTCTTCTGTGTGTCCCTGTGTAAAATATCGCGCTGTTCTTATTTCATAATGCGAAACCAATTAGCCCGAAGCTTCACTTTACAGTTTAAAATTTTCATTTTTTTGTTTAAAAGCTGACTGAACTGTTATATTGGTTTTTTAGAAGAGTTACAGATCTGTGAACTACATATCTGTATTCTTTTTGTGTTCATGTATGTTCGCTATATTTTTTTATTCTTTAGCGTACGCTTTCTTCTCAAATGCAACAAACTTAAAACATATCGGTAGAGAGGTTGTCTTGTGAAAGCAGTCAGTTGTGTGTTTTACATGTACTCGATTAGGCATGAGGGGGGTATTGCCCCCATGCCTCTCCTTAAATGCAAAATTACCTCGTCGTTCTTCCTCTTGCATTGCTTCGCCGCAAGTGGCATCTACAAATTAAAAAAAAAAGTTTTGATCTGTTATATGCACATCAAAAATACAATATATGCGAGCGCGATCGACGCATAGGACTGTTTCATTTGCATAAATCCCGCTAAGCAAGCATGTAAGCGCTTGTGCGGTCTGTGCTATTGTCAGACTTCATTAGCGTAGCGTTACGTGCATCACACCATGGAACTATACGAACACGCACAAATGTTTGCGCTGCTGAAGGATGGAACGATGTAAGACAGAGAGGAAGAAAACAGAAATGCAGGAATTTTCAGCGGCACATCGCCTGGGCTATACACGGGAAGAGCAGTAATTGAAGGTTTACATAAATATTTATTTATTTCTTAAGCACTGTGGGCCTTATTACAAGGCGCTAGGCAGGAAGGAACATTTTGAAGAAACACTAATACGAAACCAGACGCCCACTATTGTGTTGCAGCAGAACTGCAGAACAGAAGACATGGAAATTCATATTCTTAAGAAAACGAATATTATTACCATGACACCTCTTCTGCGGTTCTAAAGCAGCAGAACTATATTATTATTATTATTATTATTATTATTATTATTATTATTATTAGTCGTAGTAGTAGTAGTAGTATTAGTAGTAGTGGATATACCTATTATATGTAATAAATTTAGCGGTAGAGACAGTACAGCAGGTTTATGCGGAACACATTTAAACAGGTTACATCTGCACGATATTCTAAAGTACCCAGTCATATGCACACACTCTTATCTATGCCTAATTGCTTATTGTAAATACAAAGGCTTTGGTTCATCTTGTAACACCTTGGTGGAAGACGTTTGAGTAGTGTGGCTTCAGAAATAGATGATGGAGTAGTCAGTGCACTTAGTTGGGCCAGTTGGTTCTGCATGTCTATGAAGTCGATGCGCTTGAAAGACGAGGACGAAGAACAGACTGGACACACACAGCGCATGTGTGTGATGGAGAAGGTCGTCAGCTCAGAGAGCTCAAAATAAGCGAAGGTGATTAACCTTTGGTCCTTTCAGGTCTAGTGATGTTAATTGGCACGTGCTGATCAAATACCATAGTATAGTATGCGAGTAAATGTGCAATAAATGCTTCGTACGCCAGATCTTTTGTTTCAGATGAAGCTTTTCCAAATTTTCCTATTAGAAAGCAAAGCTAAATTGCGGATTGCTTTCTAAATATGTGTTGCATGCTTATTCAACCGTAGGTGTGACGTGATTATTTCTCCTAAGTACTTGTGGCTAAGCACTACAGCTAAACAGTGCACGTGAATGTTGTAAGGGAAGGCTAAATGGTACGCCCTGAATAATTAAGTATAACAGCTGTCCCTAAAGACAGTTTCGATGTTGTTTCCGGAGTCAGGCAGTTATGACATAGAAGGTTGTCACGCAATAGCTGCAAAATTGCGGCGTTTTCATGCTCGCTCGTGCTTGAACTGTCGTTTTGTACGCTTCAGAATCGGTTTCACGTATGAGTATCAGCATAGTAAGCAATGTATTAATTCTGGGTGAACGCCAAAACCCCCTCGTGGTCGCATTCTGGATCATAACGTTAAAATATGGCACATACTCCCGAAACAAAACCGAAAATGGCAATTAGAAAGCTGCCAAATTATTCAGGATGCTCTGGGGCCTGAGAGAGCATTTTGTTCGGCTTGCACTTCCCAGACCATTTCATAGGACGACAACACTCCAAACAGTCAATAATATCGTACATGTACGTCTCAACTCTTTGGGATGTCTTCGGGTAAAGAAAAGAAAACTTGAATAACTCACATGCGTATATTAGAAATAAAGCACAGAAATACGTTGGCTTCATCTTGGGCGTGGTCGTTGAAACACCTCTCCTGCAACGAAGAAGACAAAGTTTGAAGGAAAATGTATATCCAATGGCCTACGCATTCAAAAACAACATATATACCAGGTGCTGAAACTTAAGCTTTCGGCTTTCCATAAAATTCAGCACTGCGAAGAACATGAAGGGCACCTTTGCAGATAAGTTATGTACTGAGGGCAACACAAAGTGAGACAATAATAATTTCCTGTCAGCCACCCAATTAACTGACATTGTGTAATGAACTTTCTGGTGGCCAGCCGAAAGCGGGCATAATTGGAGGCTGTCGCGTTTCTACAAAGTTACACTAGGAAGAATACTTCCAGTATGTCGGTGCCCCGAGATATTCCCGCTGCAAAGGTATAACGGAGGTTTGCCGAATTACGCATACAAGACGGTCACAATCGGTGCAATGTTCATCACTGATGAGACGAGCCGTCATTGCCTGCTATCCCAAGCCGGTAGTGATAAGGTAATCATTAGTATCCTTCCCTATGCCTGCGACAACTTGTCAGATTAAACGCTCCACGCAAAAATATCCACGGCAAATCAGCATATGTGTAGGTCCGAATCCCACCGACGGAAAGGGTGATTTTTAACTTCCTTTCAAGTCATATGATTACTATATAGCTAAGCAACCAGAAATAATGTCACCTATGTCTGCCGTGCCCCGGTTTTCATTAGTTTGTATATATATATACATACATATATATATAATGAAGGGATAACACAGGACCCGAAAGTAACAGTTCAAAAAAATATATCAAGCACGTAGGAAAAAAATTGTTCTCGGAAGGACTGACGTTTCGGCCGCGGGACCGGCCTTCGTCGGAGTGATGCACACATGCGACATCAACGCAATATAAGACGAACAATGACTTAGCGTAGCACTATTATTGGCTGACAAGCGATTGTTAAAAGCACATGGTGAACAGTACGCGTGATAGGACAAGAAAACGGGAATGTACGCATGCGTACTTGCGGGCGAAAACGGAGTGCAAAAATAAAGCGACAGTACATACGCGTCACCAAAAACGAAAATACGTGATAGGTTCAACTGAGCACAGATTATTGATCAACATAAGCGCGTGCGCAACATCTCGTCATGATCCGAGAGAAAATGAAATGAAATAGGGAACTAATCTATCTGCGTAAAAAATGTAGCGGTAATAATAACGGGGGAAGTCAAGAGGAACTAAATGGGTAGAAAGGAAAGTTTGCCAGCACTTTCATTCATACCACAAGTGACGGCCTTAAATTTATAGATTAAATACGATTCTCGAAGCTCTCTTTCGTGGTGGGAACGGAAACCAGATTGAAGGATTGTAGTTGTAATATTATCAAATGAGTGGCCCGGAATGCGCACGTGTTTTGATAGCGGAAGGTTCGGAATAGTGGCAGCATGACACTTATGGTTGTTAAATCGGTATCTGAAGGGCGTTTCGGTTTGTCCAATGTACTGTAAATTGCAGACGGAACACTCGAGCAAATAGATACAGTTGTAGGTGTCACACGTGAAATTACCTTTAATCTTATAGAATAATTCGGAAGCAGTGCTTTTAGCAATATCTGACGTTTTCATATGCGCGCAGACCTTGCATCGCGGCTTCTTGCAAGGTCGACAACCGACATTATCGGGAACGCTTGTCTTAGATGAAGTTAGGATGTCATGCAGATTACGAGACCGTCTGAAGACTACCCTAGGTTGCATTGGAAAGATTAATTTAAGATTAGCACTCTGCGCTAGTATGTTGAAATGTTTTTTTAAGAATTGAAGAAACGTTTGGCACCGATGCTGAGTGTTAGGACCAGGTTACTTTGTGCCTGAACTGACGGGTGCTTCTTAGCGCGGAACAAATCCTTGAGATTAAGTGCATCGGCTCTTTTAACGGCATCCTCAACAATGCGGGGGGTGGGTATTCCTGTTGGATTAAAAGCTTCGCGGAGTAGACGTGATAAAGAAGTAGACGGCAATCTGCGATGTTAATGAAGACTTTCAAGGACTTTTTCCAAAATGACAAGAACGTGCAGTGCGCTTCAAGCTGATGGGGTTGCCATTCTGTCGAGAAGCGCCGGTATCGTGCTTATCAGTGACTTCAGTGATGTTGGGATGTTTCCGGCGATAATGTGGCATCCGCAAGCATAGGTACGGGTTAATTGGGAAACGATGAAGGAGGCCTTTGCCCTGCAAGGGTGTAGTTAGGCTAATGATGATAGTTGATGATAGTGCTGATTAAGTACCAGAATATTTTGCGAAGACTAGGAGAAAATTTTGAATAAATCGCTTATGCCAGATTTTAATATTCTGGCCTTAGAAAGGATTAGTCAGAGAAGTTTAGCTTTGTGTTCAAAAACTCAGAATGAATAGAATAATAATTGCTAAGCTTTATAATTCATAACGGTTCTATGAGGATGTTGAATTCCGAATGCGCAACGTGCGGATCGAGAACACAATGACCACGGAAGATTTCAAAGAGAAAGCAGGCAGAAAGCAGGAACTGGAAACAATAGGTAACTCGGTGTCGACTCCAGTGAAATTGAAACAGAGATGTTAGTAAATTCATCGAAAGAAATGAACACCACATAATGAACACCTTCTTCCGAAAACACAAGAAAAGGTATGAAACAAGAAATAGCCTCAACGGAAAAGCGAGAATCGAAATAGAGTTTATATTATGCATATATGCAGTTACATTACAGGCAAAGCTATAAGTAGTCAGAAGAAAACTCGATGAATATATAAATATTCTTGAGGACGAACACGAAGCTTTAAATCAAGAAGAAAATGCCACTTTAGATGGAATAAACGAAACCATTACTATGGGAAACGTGCAGCACCTACAGGGGGCGCAGCAGTGCACTGCACCTATGCGCCGCCAGCGCCGCGAGTGGCGACTTGCGGCCACTTCAGTTTCAACTGGCGTGCTATGAATCGTCGTCTCTCCGTCAGCTACGCCCGCGTTAGAGTCTAGTACACTCTCCCCGCGTTGTATGCAAGTGCGTGTGCGCGAAGGTGAAAGGTTCGATAAAACTGCAGGCTTCCAGAAAGTTAACATTGCATGATTCTTTTGGGGCCCCAAACGAAGAGAAAAGACATAAGTTTACGCAATCAATCATGTTTTCGATGTGACGTAGCACAGACGCGCGACAGTGTTTTGAAAGGGCGATTCGTGCGGCCGGCCGGCGTAAAGCTCTAAGCATAGACCGTCACCATCGATGTTTGTGAACATTATTTCTTGCCATTTTACCTGCTTACTGTTGAGTAAACGATGACATTTGCGTCTGGCATGTGTTAGACAAACCCTTGCTATGCGCGCAAGTAATACGTACGGTCGCTGAACTGCACGTGTTGCATTTAGTAATGCGTGGCATTTGCGCGAAGTTTTCTGTGCGGTAGTTCAGCTCCGTTTGTAGGCGTTGCTCGGGCTGCATGAGTCCTTGAGTAAATTTGTCACGTGCCAGCTTTGCACGCGATATCTCGAGCTGTCACGAAGCGCAATAGAATGGCGTGGCCCGGCTTCGCTAGCACGCACAGGCTATGGCAGTACATGGGGAATAAATTTTGAAACTCTCGTGGTCTGCGACGCATTTTGCCTGGCATGCGGGACTTCTTCCATAATTTTAGTGTTTACGAACTGCGATAAGGCGGAAAAACAGCAGCAGCTTTCGAGGGAGAATTGCTGGATCTGTCGATTGCTTTCCGCTAACGAATTGTGGACTGCAGACTCGAGATCACTTTTTCCGGTTTCCGCTCGGTTCCTTCAGCACGTTAAAAATATCAATTAACTTGCGTGGATAGCAAATTCACAGCGAACTAGCTACAGTATGTACTTCGTAAACGTGCCCGCGGGATCACTTGCTTTACGCGGGATACACTAATCCAGTGTTCCCGCCGGTTTCTGAAGCACAGTCACGGGGGAAAACTGAAAAGAAATTGTTCCAGGTGCGTAGTTGTTATGGTTATCGGCACAGTTTACGACACAGCAATTCATACGCGACATTGCGAGGCACCGCTAACAACTTGACACGGCTGCGCACATGGGTCGGCTGCTACACGGAACACGCCAATTCCTTTCGTTCACTCCCGCACCGCGGCGCCACCGGCTCAGTGCACGTTCCCCATAGCGAATTGTGCACCAGCAATGGAAGTTGGAGGCCAGGGGCTCTGGAACCGGGGGGGGGGGGGGGGGGGGCAGTGGGCGCCGTCGCCCCCACAGGTTCAAAACCGGTGGCGGCATGCACCCACACTACTGTTCCAACACTCCCCCCCCCCCCCTTCTCCCTTGCCTTCTTTTCCCTCGGTACCACCCGTGAAGCTAGAGAATCCTTTGGCTAGTTTAAGGGCACTCGCTTCCTTCAACTAATGAGACAAAATATTCAGGAAGTCTGTGACTTCTGACCCTATTTGTCGGTGCTTTGTCTGTGTAAGCAGCACTGTCAGTTTTCGCCTGGTTCAACGTATCTTCCGTCCTAGAGTGGTAAAGTCTGGCGCTCTATTGTGCAGGAGGCAAAGTACCAAGGCTGGAAGTAAGCTTTCCCATACCAAAAAAAAAAGACTTATAAACGATAGCAGATGCAAGTGACCAAGAAATCACCAGAATGGAAGTCCCTGAGCTAACAAAGCTGATTACCAAAAAAAGTTGGTGGTATAAGGAATTGCAACATCAAAGAGATAGAGGGGAGGAGCAAAAAATAAGGAAGCAGGCTATAACTAGTTAAAATTATATTGTGTATTGGAAGGACCAATGTGCAAGCACTTAAGATATGTAAGCCGTATTTATTAGAAACTTTGACGACATAGTGAACGACAGCTTCTACTCAGAAGTGTACTGTTCGCACACAAGTAATTCATTCTCAAAATAATAATAATGATAATAATAATAATAATAATAATAATAATAATAATAATAATAATAATGGTGATACTGATCGGGTTTAACGTCCCGAAACCACCACATGATTATGAGACTTAGCGGAGCGCTCCGATAATTCCGACCACCTTTAACGTGCACATAAATCTAAATACACGGGCCTCGAGCAATTTCGCCTCCACTTAAAATCTGGCTGCCGTGGCCGGGATTCAATCCCGCGACCTGCGGGACATTCGCAAGGTGAATTAGCGTAGAATAAGACATTGGATTTCTATATGTAACCGCAGATAATGTTCGAAAAGCCATAACAGATATGCCTTGTGGAAAAGCGACCGCAGAAGATGACATCAGTTTCGTTTTCAATGAAAGATGGAGAAAATTTCATATTACAGAATATCGCGACGCTCTAGATATACTTTCCTCAAAATTTCAAACGTGTGAGTGAGCTGGAAAAGTACTAACAATATATTATGGCATTAGAAGGGTTATGTTGAGGACCGCAGGAATTACAGACTGACAAACTTACTCTCCGTGCTATACAAAATGTCTACTGAAGTAATTGCAGAGAGGATAAGAGAAGCACTATATTTCAACCAACCAAGACAGCAGGCCGGCTTCAGGAAGGGGTTCTCTAGAATGGAACACAGCTACGTGTTAAATGAGATGATAGAGAAGTCTGCGGTGTACAAAACTCCTCTGTATATATTTTTTCATGGACTGCGAAGAAGCAATCGACTGAGTACAGATATGAGCAGGTTTGGACACGTCACCTAACTGAGAAGTGCTTGAAATATATATAAATACCCCAGCGAACACCTACGAAACCACTACGGCTACCTTTGCTTTTCGTCAAGAAGACCAACAAAATCACGTTCGAGAAAGGTGTCAACCGAGGAGATACAATCTCTCCAACGCTGTTGATTGCATACCATGGAAAAAGTATCCAAGCGACTAGACCTGTGAATAAACCAGAATAAAGTTTCATGGAGAATATCCCGGCAGCCTAAGATTTGCAGATGACATAGCCCCTTTCACCAATGACGGCGATGAATTGCAAGAAAACGTGATTGCGGAATTATATAAGGAAATTATTAAAATAGGGCTAGGAATAAATACCCTGAATATAAAGGTAATGACCAAAAATACTGTACTAAAGTTACGCTATTATACAATGTCTATGAAATAGAAACCTTTTTCTGGTATTGTATTTTCGCTTTGGGATTTTTGGAATTTATGGACAACCCCACTCGATGGTTGAGCTGAGCTTCTCCGCAAGGAACTTCTTGTCGTTAGGTGCTAGCGCTGTAAAACGACAGGAGTAGCATCGAGAGATCGGAAGGTAGCACAACAGGGCTGACGAGCAACAGGAATAAGCGATATTGCGGTTGACGTCAAGAGAAGCAAATGGACCTGGGCAGGCAACGTAGTGCGTAGGAAAGACAACCGGTGGTCGGTTAGAGGAACGGCGTGGATACCAAATTAACGGAAAACAAACAGAGGAAGGTAGCGAGTTGATTCGAGCCATAAAATCAAGGAGTTCGCTCGGACAAAATAGAATCTGCTCGGGCAAGATAGGGCAGATTGGAGATCATTTGAAGAGGACTTTGTCTTGCAGTGCACAGATAGCAAATAGGCTGTAAAGGATGAATGGTGATGACTAATTACGCCTCTAGCTTACCACATATATTGCAGTTTGCGAAATGGAGGAATGCCTTAGGAATTATTAAAATTGTTACCCATTCTCTGAATATAATCACTTTGACATTGTAACGAAATACATAAGTGGTCCACGTACAGTGTTCACCGAATGAGACGCGTCCATTTTAGCTGAGAATGCGTGCGCATTAGGTCTCCCCCTGTATTTAATTTTGACGCACAGGTGTAATGCTGGCGTGTAGACGTACGTCAGAGCTAACATAACCTTTAGTGGCCAGATTCTCTGGCGCTGCGAGACAGTAACCTCGAGCTATGACATGCATCATGCAGTTGTACCTAAAAGCAGGCCCGTAGCAAAGGGGGGGGGGGGGGGAGGATGCAAGGGGTCCGGGCCCCCCTGAAATTCAGGATGGAGGGGGCGTTTTACCGAGCATATATAATGAAAAGAGGTGTTTTTCAAGGTTTTCAACAGATGCCCCCCCCCTTCCCCCCGAAAAAATTCCTGGCTACGGGCCTGACCCGTATTGATGTCGCGTTTGATAGCTTGAGCATTATACTCCTGTGTTGCAGTGCTTAGAAGGGTCATTCTGTTTTAAAGGGGATTGATAGTGCAGTTTTTACTGCTACCTCTTCTTTTTGCTGTTGTCATTTTCAACGTGTTATTCAAAAAACTCCGAAAAAAAGGCAGTTTTGGTCACATAGCCTGGTTGGCTAGTGTCGGGACCATTGGTTAGACATACCGCTTAAACAGGAAACGGTACCAACAACGACAAACGGAACATGTGCAAATATGTATGTTAGATTACGCAATGCACTTTTAGAGACAATAAAAACGACATGGATTATTTATGAAAATACACCACTATACGTTAGCATAAAACGCTTCATGGCCACAGAAAAGTTATATGCTACTTTCATATTGGACGGTATAGCAATCCAAATTAGGGGGCCATCAAATTCTATTAGCCGCCAACCGTAGACGTTTTCCAGCTACCGGTAAATTAAAGCAATTGATCGTGGCAGCTCTTCCGCTGATCGCCGGTAACATACAACGCTTTGTAGTAGAGGGTCGTCATGTTTTACTATTGTGTGTACTTATCCGCAATGCTTACTACGTGAACACAGTCCATTGGAAGAACGCATTTGTCGAAAATGGTGCATCCCTACCTAATTCTTCACAAACTGATGTGCCTTGAAGTGTATTCTTAGAGTGCAATACGCGCTGCATGTGATTTCTTCACTTCATGCCACAATGGGAAAGTAAAGGATGATATTGCGTAAGCAGTACACATACCTTTCTTAATGACATACAGTTTTAGCTTCCCAAGAACCACTTTTCAATGGACGGGCATACCCCGAGCGTGGGCGTACTCGGTATTTGAAATGCCTTCCACAATGCTTTCACTTATACTGCTTTTATAGGCGATTAAGTGCAAGGGACATTTTAATGCGACTTTTGCGAAGGTAAATATCAGCACGTGGAGACTTCCAGGCCCTTTTATTTAGGGCTGGTAGCCGTAAAAAAGGTTGGACTGTTTTTTTTTCGCTCGGGCATCAATCGCAAACGTAAATTGAGCAAGTGCTCGATGTACAATAGTTAAATGTGGGGGGCATTTAGTTAGGCGTGACGGGACTTGACATATCAACCAATTTAGGCAGATGCTTAAGGCTCAGCATTTAACAATCGATCACACAGTTTTTGGACATTTGCGTCGACATTGAAAACTTCAGGAGCCGTTCTACTTTGTAAAGTGGTCGACCAGCGGAGCTGTTTAGTACATGGCACAGAGGGGACGCATTGGTGGTCAGGTTCGTATGAAAGGCCACGTTTTGAACGTACCCATCAAAGTTCAAACCACTGGCGGAATATACCTCGACACATCGATGACAACTCGGCCATCGAGGTTATTGGTAGGTCGCAGTGCAACACTCAATGTGGGAAAGGCCGTTTAAAATATTAAGGCTGCTTTGCATTAGTGGTGCAAGTCTGAAGGAATAGCGGAGATGGGTGGACTTCATTGTTTCTCTTCACTTCTGTCTTTCTTCCTCTCTCTTTATTTCTTTTTCATGTCTCTTTTGTATCTGTTTATTTCTATTTCATTGTTTCTCTCTATATATAATTCTCTATATTCCTCGCTCCTATCTCTCTATCTCTTTCTTCCCGTTCTTTCTCTCTCTCTCCCCCCTGTGTGTCACACCATCTCTTTCTATTCGATCCTTTACTCTCTCCCCTGCTTCTTTCCCTCCCCCTCATCCTCCCTTATCTCATCTTCACTTCTCTTTGCCACTTCCTTGGTGTGACATACTATAGAAGGTTATGTTATGCTTCGCTAGCGTGCGTTGGTATCCGAGTGGTTAGGACGCATGCCGTCAGATTGTTGGTACGCGGGTTAAAAGCCCGCCTCGTCAGGAAAGTTTTTTTCGTCCAAAATATTTTGCTTTCTCTTTTTCTATATCTCTTTCTTTCTTTTCCCTCTCTGTACTCAGTCTCTGACCAACCAGTTCTTGTAGGCCACGCCGTACAAATCGGCGCACGTGTTCAAGGAGCGAAGCCGAAGATAACGATGAGAATGAAGAAAGCGCGTGCTGGTTCATGCTGATGATAATTTCTGTCCAAACTGTCACGGAATACGCCTAAGAATCTTCGCTTTTAGAATGAGATGTTTCGCGCTCATTTCCTTAACGTCGGTTTCAATTCAAAACACATATGCACTTCTCGGAGGGAACTTTTTCAGGGGCAATATAAAAATGAAGAAAAGTTCGAGGTTGGAGACTGCTCCTTCTTTACTTCCATGAAAGTCCGTCTTACATAATAATATGAAGGCCCTAGGGAGTGTTTTTTATGGCTTTAATAATGTTTACGGTTACCGTTTCCTTCGTCTTTCTTCGTAAGCCCGTAGCTCCTCCAGAGTCGTAAACGATATGGTAAAGTACGCAGGACATTCATATAGTTGAGTTTTATTCACATTTTGCGAGCGTATACGCTCGCAAAATGTGAATAAAGCTCAACTATATGCTGAACTATTCCAATAGCCTACAGGCTATTGGAATAGTTGACAGCTTTTGATGGCAATATTCTCATGAATTCAAAAAATTCCTGCAGATCCACGAAGTGAATGCTGATGATGGAGCGAAGCTCCTTGGAAGCCAGTCTACGTCATTTTATTTTACGAAGTGTGGCACCTTTGATCAATGCGCTAGAGCTGCACGGTCTATGTACGAGTGGCTTGCGAGCAATGCAAGGCGCTGTACACGGCTTGTATGCGCGCTCTAGGTACGAGCGGCGCGGCGCCAGCAACACCTGCGCGCAGTCGGTTTGCGCGCTGCGTGCGCTCTGCGAACAGTTCTGCGCATGGCGTCGTGCGCTTGCTCGGAGAAGGGTTATGGAGGGGCGCCGCCGCAGCGCAACACCTGTGCGCGGTCTGTAAGCGCGCTGCGTGCGCTCTACGAACGGTTCTGCGCACGACGTCATGACCTTGATCGATACGCTTGCTGAGAAAGGGTTTCGGAGCGGCGTCGCAGCTGTTCCGACGGGGTCCTACGACGACGACGGCGACAACGAACATCGTGCGAGCCTAAGCAGCTTCGCTTCTAAAAATTACACCATCTCCCGCTAAAGGGAACCATGTGTAGATGTGAAGCAGCGGGCGCTAACGCTTACACTGGGGGCGGCGTTGACGCTGGCGCTCATCGCAGCGTTGCGCAGGAGAGAAAACTGGGGAGGCGCAAAGCACGCAGTGATGGAGCGGTGTTTCCTACTGGAAAATGACAATCGCTGCTAATGGGCAATGAGAGACAGAAGACTCCGACTGGACACAGAGACCCGCAGTCCGCTTTTAGTTAACGTGCACGCTGCGAATTTTTATCGTTCAACAACGCACAGGAGAAATCTCCCACCGGCACCACCTTGCAGGTCCAAATCCATTGCCATATATAGGGAACCAAAGCTCAAGTTTGCGGAGCGACGACAGCGCCGCGCTGCGGCTCTGGAAAGCGCTGGTGAAATTGGGAATATGCGCCGCGGAGGGCGCGCCTGTTTCAGCGACAGCCGACAGCGGCGGCACGCGTGCGCACGCGTTCTTCGGTCGGTGCGGTGAGCTTAGACGTTGTGCCGTGAGCTTGGCACGCTGAACCGAGAGGCTTGCTTTGCGAAGCTGCTTTTCCGCGATGGTAGAAGCGACCCCACGAAAGTGGAAGCGTGGTCGAAGTGTTACTGTGTGCCACAGCAGTGCAGACAGTACCAAGGCACGCGATCCGCCTGTAAAACTGTATCAGTTCCCGGACAAGTCGTACGAGAGAGAAATTCCACAAGCGTGTATCACCGCAGTTAAAGGAATAAAGTTCTAGCTCTGCCTCGCCTTCCGTTTTCGCTGACTCAATTCTTCGCTTGAAATCAATTCTTTCGACTACCTGAATCAGTACGTAAAGCGGCGCGTGCATGCAACGACTGCAGTAATGATTGCTAGCCGTCTCGCATTTTTACATCCAATGACGGTTGTATGTTGAAGCAACTTTGTGTTTTGATTCCTTGTGTTTGTGAGACCTAGCTGTCGTTGTTGGATGTTCACACTCACATACTTCATACCGCGGTTAGCGTTGCGGTGTTGCTTGCGTTCAAGTGAACTCCGCACAAGGCTGCATCATCGCGCCGGAACGAACGCCTGTGCATTTTTGCTAACTTGACATCGTTTTGCTGGTTTGTTCTGTTTCTGTCGAATTTTTTAGGGCGGTATATATTTAAGCCGCTGAATCTAACTGGCACTTAATTCAGGAATTGTTATTGTCATCTTCGGAAATTGTGCGGTTTTCTTTCACGCGCACCGCGCACTCGTACATTGCTTCGAGTGTGCGTTTATGGGTGCGCTTTGCGCGAGCTCGTCGCCCGATACCACATCGCGCCTGAAATTCGACACCTCTCACGCTGAGCCGCGTTCGCGCAGCGGGTCTTATACACCTGTAAAGTCGATATTCTCATAAAAATGGAGTGCAAGCACGAATCGAGAAGCGCAAAAAAAAAAAGACAGACAGACAGACGAGGCGAGCAGTTCTACTTGCTTCGCAGCGGTTAAAGCTAAGCTAAGCTAGCTGCCTCGTGGCTAAGTCAGCGGGTGATGCTCCAGCGGTACGGAGGGCATGACTCGAACCTTCTCAGGCTTTTTAGTGCCACGGCCGTGTAGTCCTTGTTTCTTTCACTTTTTTTTTGCACGCCGCGAAAGTTCGTTCACTACAGTATGCGTTTGCCACTGCCAGCATGCACATCTAAACAACAATCACATGTTTTTCATAGTCGACAACGTGGAACATCGATAACGGTGATTAACGAACTTCTCTCCTTTGATTACGTTCGCTTTTCGAAGTGCCTGTCCAGCGGGGAGATCTTTTTCAAGCGGTACATAGCGAAGCGCTGCGCGAGAGCTCTGCACGCGCACGGAAGCGAGCGGCAGCGCGGCGGAGAGAAGCGAAAAGGCGCGGCGCTTACCCCCCACTTTCTATTTTTTTGCGAGGCGCAGCAAGCGCAGCGCGAAAGCGCTGCACGTGCACGGAAACGAGCGGAAGCGCGGCGGACAGAAAGGAAAACGCGCAACGTATATTCCCAGTTTCTATTTTTCCGCCAGAGATGGCGCTGCCTGTCCAGAGTCGCAGCGCCACTGAGCGATGCTTCGGGAGCCTATACGGAGTGGCCAGTGAACGATTGTGCAGCGCGAGCAGTCGGTTTTTTCCACCCAGAAACTCGCTAGCAGACGCTGCCTGCATCGGCGTCGTGAGGCGAGAGAGGGGTGAGCGTAGGAGGAGAGAGAGGAGGGGACGCGCATGCGCAGTGGGGAGTGTGGACGCCGCTGGCAGGGATGCCTGAGGGGAGAGAGGGGGGCGTAGGAGGGGAGAGAGGTGGGGAGGCGCAAGCGCAGTGAGGGTGTGGGTGCCGCGGGGTGGGATGCCTAGAGGAGAGAGGGGAGATGAGGTTTTTTTATTTTTATTTTTTTGAAAGGGTTTGCGCATGCGCAGTAAGGGAGGCCACGCCGCACACCACCACCACCAGATTAAGCTAAAACAGATTAAGGAGCCCATGTCCTCTCGGAAAAATAGAGGCAAGCGACTTGACGTATCCGTGTGTGAAGCGTACTTTTCCTTCATTTCTTCTTTCTTTCTTTCTATCATATTATTCATAGCTTTCTCCCCACTGCTCTCTTCCTTCATGCAGCGAATTGTACCGTCATCCACGTCGTAGGAACGCAACACTTCAGCAGCTTCAGGCAACGACGACAGCCGTGCGCTAATATCCAGTCAAGAATCAAACACAGCGATGCGAAATGACAAGTCACTTCTATAATCTAGATAAAAGGTCCGATTTCCGCATCAAACGCGGCTGATCGTCGATGAGCCCGTGATCGAGTGAGAATCAATGATTAAAAAAATACGCATGAAATGAGCATCTGATCGGCCCACCTTCCAGGGCCCATTTTATATTTCATTTATGTAATAATATAATGGTGGCACAGTGCACGAAGCATGCCGCCGCAGCGGAAATCTAACGCATAAAAGCTTGAAATAATAGGTGGGCGTATAGCCTAAAGGTTAAGCTGTTGCGTTCTGTGCGTGGGGGCTCGGGTTTAAACCCCAGTGCCGGCAACAATTTTTAACAGCGGAGCTGTTGTAGCCGGCCGTAAAAACTTTGCTGTCGGCAGAAAACCATAGGTGGCTATGCGCCGCAGGGAATTGGGCCAACCCCACTACCGAGTACAGCAGGTGCGAGCGTTAAACGAAAGAAACTGTGCTCGGTAAAGTGGAACGCGTGAAAAGAAATGAAAGAGAGAGCGAAAAAGCAACAGACAGACAGAAGAAAAAACGTAAAATCGAATTAACAAAGAGAAACTCTACAGAGAAAGAAAGAGACAAACAAACCCAAGGAAAAGAGAGAAAAGCAGAGAGAAAAAAAGAGAGACAGAAAGATTTTTTTAAAAACAGCGAAAAAATAGGTAGAAGAAGACACAAAAGATATAGAAAAAAATTAGGAGCAAGACAGAAAATTAAAGAAAAAGCAAAGAGAGAGAAAGAAATGAAAGAAAGTGAAGTGGAGAGAGAATGAAATAAACAGTAAGGAGAGGGGGAGACGCGCATGCGCAGTGGGGGGTGTGGACGCCGGGGGAGAGGGATGCCTAGAGGAGAGGTGGGGGGAGCGTAGGAGGGGAGAGAGAGAGGGGGGCGCGCATGCGCAGTGGGGGTGTGGCCCTTCACATCTGGCCACTGCAACATAGGGTCAGACCGGCCGATGCCTGAATGTTAGGCTAAGGGAGCACCACAGCTCCCTAAAAGGTGCCCCCTACTC